>VWPU01014927.1:0-60734 GCA_013398955.1 Callaeas wilsoni
ATCCCATCCCATCCCATCTCCATTCTTCCTCCATAAAACCACTAAAGTCTGCAGCATCACTCTGATTTACACTGCTTCCTCATTTATGGTGCTCCAGGGAAAGAGGAGCTGGATTTCCTGATGGCAAAGAGGGAGGGGGTGTGTGAAAAGCAGGATGTACTCCCTATCCTTTGGGATTGTGTATGTCTTTGCAGTTCTCGTGGTGCATGTTGTGTTTTCCATGCTAATTTTGCATGGGAAAGGCTTACAGTATCCCATAAAATGAAGATTCATGTGACTCGTTTCCTTGCAAATCAAAGAGGAATAATGACCAGAGGTGGGAAAAAAAAATGCAGTCAAAACTCTTTCTGCCAGGTGATACAAACAGGAGTACAACACTCATATTTAATTTGAATATATCAGATTAGTTTAGCAAAAATAGTACTGGTGTATAAGAAAGTCTAGAAAGAGTCCTTGCTTTTGCCTTTGGAAAACTGAGTATTTTAATTTTAGCTTCAACACAAGATAAAACCCTCGCATCCGGAAAATGAACTGAGCAGTTCATGTTCAGTTAAGCATTTGATTTGAAAAATATGTATGTTTAAGAACAATTACTTTGTTCTGCTTGGAAAACAAAAACATTTTCCATTTGGGGTCTCTCCGTAAGTATTTTTAAAATGCGAAGGAGGGGATTTAGTCAGCAAATTCTCCTTCCATTTCCTTGCTGAAGAAACCCTGCAACTAAAAATCTGATTTTCTCCCAGTGACAGTGAGGAATACAAGCTTCATTGTACCCAGAAAATAATTCTATATCTTGTATTTATGTCCACTGAATAATTTTGAATGTCGATCACAGACTGAATTAGTTTAGATCCCTGAAAATCTGCCTCGTTGCAGCCTTCTCATTTCCATGCTCTCACCTAAAGAGTGTCACCCTCCTCACAATTTTTCTGGGCTTTGCCTCTTTCAAGAGCTAACAGCTGCATCGCTCTGCAAAGAGGGTGTTACATGCATCTGTGCTGCTCTTCTAGCCCTGGCAAGCTAAATACGTGGTATTCTCAGTAATGCCGGGCCAATGATTTTGCTTTGTGGCTATTAATAGCTGTTAGCGTAGGATTCTAATACAAGATTTCCACAACAGGTGCATTATTTTGACTGTTATTTGGTTTATCTGTCTTCCTGGCTTCTGTTGGCTTGGCAACCTTTTGGGGGAGAGGGGAGAAGTTCAAACATGGCTGTTTGCTCCTTTTCCTGTAGTGAAGAAGTGACGTTGCTGTGATAGGAGCCATCAGGTGGAGGCATCTGAACAGTGTCCAAGGGAGATGGGCTGGCAGTTCCTTGCAAGCCCAAATCTAATTTGCAGAAGTTTTAAAGGGACAATATTTCAGTGGAATACACAGTAATTCTTACTGCAAGGGCTTCACACAGCATGCAAGACTTTGTCTGATGTGATGGAGGGAAGGGTTCAAGAGAAGCATTTGACATGGTGGGTTCTTTAGGATTTTAGGGAGTCCTTGCCTACTCCACACTAGCCAGTCCTTCATGAGAATGTTTTCTTCTTTGGCTTTTATAGGGCTGACGATAAACGAACTTAAACCAAGACAACTACTGCTGCAGTATTATCATGGTTCTTTCTGAAGTTAAACCACTGCCAAGTCTAAACACTCAACAATTCATAATGCAACCTCAGGGAAGAATGCGAAGCTTTTTGCAAGTGCTTTGTTTTGGTTTTATTTATCTTCCGGTCTCTGAGCACTTAATTTGGTGTGAGGATGCATTTTCAAATCTTTCTTTATCCCAGGAGGGAGAGAAAGAGAGTCAAGATCATTATGCAATACTATTATTCCAGGGTTTGAGGTTTTTAAGAAGTGCACATAGGATTTGTGTGAAGATTTGCAGCAAAGCTGCACGAGTGGGTAATTCACTGTTACACAGTATTTTCTCTTCTTTGTAGTTACTTGGGCTTCCAGATGTTGATGATGATGCATTTGAAGAATATAACGCAGATGTGGAAGAAGAGGAACCAGAAGCCGATCACCAACAGATGGGTGTCAGTCAACAGTGATTTTCTGAGAAGCTATAAAAAAATTCGGAAGCCTTTGGTACCAGGTGGGGTCAGGTGGTCCCACGTTAGCCTGTCTGAATTAGCACATCACAAGGGGATATCTGGCTGCCAAGATAAAAGTTTTACAAAAATTGGTTTAAAAAAAAAAAAAAAATCCGTGATGAGCTTTGCTAAGAAGTGACCTGAATTTTGCTCCTGCTTCAGTGGGTTTTCTATGGAGTTGTCTTGGTAGCATTCTGCCGTTATCAGTCTAGAAGTAGTTTTGTCGCTGACTTGTCTCTTCGATTTGTGTTCGAGAGTAGTGTTTGCTGACATGAATGTAGAGTACTGAGAATGTAGGAGGCGTGTGGGGAGAGTGCAGAGTCCTCACCAGTGACCTTTCTGAGGAAACCAGCGCAGAGAGCAAACACCACCTGCGCTTTTCTTTTTAGTTCAACAGCTATAGGTTTTTGACAAAGTACCAAATGTGGAGAGACCTCTCCTGAAAAACAGTAGTTTAGTAGTGGTTGGTGCTGCAGAAGTGCATATGAAGGCTTAACAAAAATAATGGGAAGTAGGAAACCCAGGGGGTGTCAGACATGTTGATGTCATTTCACTGACACCTGTGTTTCCGAGTGCTGAATTAATAACTGGGAGTAACTGGCACCAGCAGCACACATTATAACCAACCCTGGTACTCCAAGACCATGTGATCCAAAGGCAAGTGCTGCTTTCTTACAAATCAAGTAAAAAATAGCCATCGCCTGTCCCACTTCTGCATGACAACTAACTTTAAGCTTCACTGGTTTTGATACATTGCCAAATTAATACTCAAACCTCGTGGCATCGTGCATTAGAATCATAGAATCGTAGAATATGCTGGGTTGGAAGGGACCCATCAGGATCCTCGAGTCCAACTCCTGGCCCTGCCCAGGACACCCCAAGAATCACACCGTGTGCCTGAAGAGTGTTGTCCAAACGCTTCTTGAACTCTGTCAGGCTGATGCTGTGGCCACTTCCCTGAGGAGCCTGTTCCAGTGCTCAACCACCCTCTCAGTGAGGAATCTTTTCCTGATACCATCCTAAACCTCCCCTGACTCAGCTTCAGGCCATTCTCTTGGGTCCTGTCACTAGTAATGAGAGTGAAGAGATCTGTAGCTGCCCCTCCTCCCCCCCCTCCTGAGGATGCTGAAGACCACAATGAGGTCTCCGCTCAATCTGCTCTTCTCCAGGCTCAACAAACGCAGTGACCTCAGCCACTCCTCACCCCGCTTCCCTTCCAGACCCTTCGCGATCCTTGTTCCCGTCATTTGGCCGCTCTCTAATAGTTTAATGTCTTCTCTACATTATGGCTCCCAAAACTGCCCCCAGCACTCGCGGTGAGGCTGCCCCACTGCAGAGCAGAGCAGGACAATCCCTTCCCTTGCCTGGCTGGCGATGCTGTGCCTGATGCCCCCCAGGACACAGGGTCCCAGTTGGCCCTCCTGGCTGCCAGGGCACTGCTGACTCACATTCAACTTGTCATCAACCAGGACTCCCAGGTCCCTTTCCACAGCGCTGCTCTCCAGCTTCTCGTTCTCTGGTCTATGCACACAACCAGGGTTGCCCTGTCCCAGGTGCAGAATCCAGCATTTGCCCCTCTTAAACTTCATACAGTTGATGATTGCCCATCTCTCTTAAATTTTTGAGGTCTCTCTGCAGGGTTTCTCTGCCCTCAAGAGACTTGACAGGTCCTTCCAGTTTAGTGTTGTCAGTAAACTTAGTATTCCTTCAAGTCCTGTGTCGTTAATGAGATGTTGAAGAGCACAGGGCCAAGGATTGATTGTGGAACCCCACTGGTGACAGATCACCACTCTGATGTCACCTCATTCACTGTAACCCTTTGTGCCCAACCTGTGAACCAGTTGCTCACCCATCCCATGACATGTTTATCCAGCTATGTGCTGGACATTATGGTCAGAAGGATACTTTTGATACAGTATCAAAAGCTTTACTGAACTCCAAATATATCACATCAACTTGCTTCCCTTGATCAGCTAGGTGGATTACCTTGTCATAAAAGGAAATCACATTCAACAAGCAGGACATTCCCTTCATGAAGCCATGCTGGCTGTGACCAGTGACTGCATTGTACTCCAGGTGGTTTTTATATACCTTCCAGAATAATATTTTCCAGGATTTTACAGGATACTGAAGTGAGACTGACAGGCCTGTAGTTTCCAGGATCTTCCTTGAGTGCAACTTGAATGCAACTTAACACTGAAGCCATAAGGGTATCAACCAGCACCTGGCTCTTAAAATTATGCTGGATCTCCTTCTCTTCCTGGGCCTTTGAGCTAGTCTGGGCATTTACACCTTGTTGGAGGGGAGCTAAAATACTGGTTCAGCTGGTACAAAATCTAGTGAGGTTTTACTTACCGGGGGACTTGCTCCCCGAGGGGTTTGGCAAGGGTCGTGGTATAAAGGAGAAAACGACCCCTTGTATTTTTATACCTGTTTTACATAGTTCCAAGTAACTCAAATGAGTGCCAGACTGTGAAGATGCAGGGTCTCTTTATTTACTTGCCTTTTGTACCGAAAATATAAGAAGCAAAGGTAATTCTGTTGTAATACA
Source organism: Callaeas wilsoni (assembly GCA_013398955.1). Lineage (NCBI taxonomy): Eukaryota > Metazoa > Chordata > Aves > Passeriformes > Callaeidae > Callaeas > Callaeas wilsoni. The sequence goes on from VWPU01014927.1 coordinate 4,638, forward strand.
GCTGTTTTCCACAATCAAGAAAGATGTTTCTCAATTCACTCCTTTTTTTCCAATTTTTTAAAAATTGTGAAATGAAGGTCACACGCTTCAAAAGCCCTTTTATACAGAATTAGCTTTATAAAAACAAAGAGTGAGCGAAGAGAAAATGCTTGGACAACTCCTATAAACGACTCGCATCATTTTGAAAACCCTATTGTTAATGATGTCTCCTTTTCAGTAGATTTTTTAAAGACTCTTTTTCCAGGGTTACTAAAGAGAGCAAGTTTTCTTGATGGTTTACATTTATGATGGTGGTTTGAGAAATGCATAGCACATGATTTTTTCTGTCAGAGGCAAAGATATTCCATAACTGGGATGATGTGTGTTACCTGAGTCTGCACAGAAGTGTCTGCAACACTGTAAAAGAGTTTATGAATATTATAAAAAAAAAAGTGGAAGAAAAACAGAGCTTAGTGCAATTTTGTACATTCTTTCAGCATGCAGGCATAGACATGGTAGTTGCAGCACCTTTTCTATGGACTAGTGGCATGAGAACTGTGGCAGTTCACTGTATAACACTGTACAGCAGCGATAGGCTTTTTGCTTACTGAAATAAAGTGTAAGACCAGTGGTTTCCATCCCTGCTTAAAGTCCCTAAATTTTTCTTTCCTCTCCAGCTAGGACAGATGATACAACCTTAAACAGAGCCTTCCTTTGGGAGAACCTTTCTCTTCATAGCATCCAATCCTTGGGTTGTGGCTCACAGAAGTAGGTCTTACGGGGCTGACTTTCCTCTGCTCTAGTGTAATGCAAGCGAGCAATTTACAGTAGTGCAAGCTGGAGGAAAAATCCTGCTGTTCAAGTTTGCTGGGCACTTGCACCCATTTGTTTGAGGGGCAGGTGGCTGGCACCAATGTGCCAGGTGCAGGCACCCCGCACAGCCCTGCACCGTGAGCTGGGCTGCGGGCCCGGCCTGGCTTGGACACAGCCCTCTGCCTTTTACACACAGGCAGTCGTCCAGCTGGATCAGTCCCAGCATCTGGCTCAGCGTGGGGCTGCACAGACGAGCGCTGGCACAACAGAGGGGAGGGTGCAGGGTGGCCTTGGTAGCAGCTGAGGACCTGCAGCTGAGTGCGCCTTGCACGGTGTCGGGGGCCTGTGGCGGAGGTGCTGACCGGCCTTGATGCTGTGTGAGATGGACTCCACGAGGCTCAGTGGGAACTGGGCACTGGTGGCAGCAGGATAGGCAGGAATTCATGAAATGAGGAAAGACTAAGATCCAGGGCTTGTAATTGCATGCGGGAGGTTGTAATGTGTACTGCGCTCTGCTACCTTTCCCTGCGTCTTGATTGAATTGTTAAAGAGCGGCTGAGTATTAATAGTCGCAAGCAAACAATGCTGTAAATGATGTAGATATATTATTTTCTGTATTCACGAACTTTTTCTTTGGAACGTCATATGCCATTTGAGTGACTTCCACACAGACTGCAAGTGCTGGACAGCCAGCCCTTCTGCAGCGCTCTCCCCTGCAAAACTCCCACTGAGGCCAGCGAGATTTTGTTCAGACAGGACCTCCAGGACCAGGGGATGTGTGAGGCTTGGCCCTGCAGAAAGCTGAGCGCTCTCATTTCCTCCCACTTTGCTAGGATCCGAATGTGTTGAGCCCTGCCACTGAACTGAAGCATGACCAGCCAGCACTGAGAATAAACTGGAATTTTATACATAGAAAATCTAATTTACCTGTAATAAATGTGAATGAGCATTAATATAGAATGTATTTATCAAAAAATATTGATTCCTTTCTTTGACCAAATACATTTCTGTATTACTGTGTTACTTTTCCATACTTGCCAAATGATGCAAGAGATGTGGAACTGGTTTGGTTGTACTACAAAATGTTTTTGTATTTCATTTGTATTTTATTTTTCCCTCCCTCCTACCTATATTGCAGTTAGTAGCCATTCAATAATTAATCAGAGGTAGCATGACCCAGTGGCTAGGCTGCCAGGCTGAGACACAAGATTCACCAGCACATGCATAAATACTTGCAAACCTGGGTACTCGGTGAGATATGGGTTTGTAGCTCTGCCATTGCCTTGCCCTGAGCTTTAGGTGGGTCTCAGTCTCTGAGAATTATGGGCAGGCCTCCAGTTACACATGCAGGCCTCCGGAAAATTTAGCAGGAGCAGGGTAACTCCTTTGAAAGTCCCACCTTAAGCGTTTTGTGAAAGGGACTGTTAGTATTATTTGTCCAGTAGTATATATAGTGTTTTACGTCTGTGGGTGAGCAGAGATCCACGTTATCGTTGCCTATCCTCAGAGCAAACCACTAATAAAAGGACGCAGAAGAGTCTCCCTTTTCCCTCGGCCTTTCTCGTAGGTGTTCCATGCTCTAACTAAATATAAATACAGCAGAGCAGAGCTTCTTGCAGGACTGGTGCTTCTGAATATGAGTTGCACAAACACAGTGAGCGGAGTGCCGCTTGGGTGATGAGAAATACGTGGGATGCCAGAGGGAAAGGCGGATTTCAGAACTGTACAAGTGCAGGGACAAGAGTGAGCAAAGCCCCTTCAGAGAGAGATGCTGAGATTTCTGAGACAGCCAAAGTCATCCTGCCAAGTAGCTGCATATTGAACCCATGCAGTTTATGAAAAAGCTCCTCTGGACACCACTGAGGCCTTGAGCTCAGTTGCGTTTTCCTGTTAGTGTCTTGCCTGATTAATGCATTGAGATGGTTGAGGGAGGAAGGGATAGAGAATAGATGGCAAACTGAAAAGCCTATTCCTCTTCTCCAGCATTATGATATTGTGTGAATAGGTAGGAGCAGCAGTCAGGGTGCAGGAAGCTCCTTTTTTAGGTGCATGGTAACATCTCTTAAAAGGACTTGCTCATGAGAGAAAAAATCGTCAGGCTGTTATCTCGCAGAAACGGGGGGAATAGCTCATCCCTGAGCATGATGACCTGAACCCTTATCAGACTTCAGCTCCACCTCCTGCCCTGCTCCAGGCTCTTTTCCAGGCAGTTTCCCTCCGTGCACAGTGCTGTGCCTTTGAAAGTCTCATGCTTGTAAGAATGCCACTTTTGCTGGGAATAGCCAGAGTTTGTTTTCCTGCATCAGTGATGTGCATGTCAGCTGCTACATGTTGTCACTGTGTCCCACATAAGGTGTGCTGTGTGAGATGGTGGCTGGGGGCAGCGGGGAGGAGTTTCTGCTGCAACATTGCCTTGTAGGTCCCTGGCCTTTCCCCCTCTGCAAGGTGGGACATGAGACTGTGACAGTAAAAGCGATTGCAGTAACATTGTGGACATTGTTTTGGAAAGCTGCCATTCACATATTCCCAGCCTCTTTCAGCATGTTTCCTGATATTTGTCTGGGATCCAGGGCTGTTGTCTATGGCTGTTTTACTCAGCGTTAGCTTCAGCAGTGGCAGGAGGCCAGGTTGCATCCTTCCCTGTGTCCATACTTCCCTTCTGTCCATCCTTACCATTCCGTTCTTCTCAGAAGTTCTCACTCCCAGAAGAACGGAAGCATAGGAAGGAGGAGAGAAACACCTCTTACCTCCCTCAGCTTGCAACCAGGCACATCAGTGGAGCTGCACGATGTGAGCCGCACTGTCCTTCCTGTTCAGGGAGATGAGGTGGCATGGGAGATGTGTTATCCCTTGAGGACCCATGAGTGGTCCATGCTGGACAGAGGTTATGCAGAAAACAGCAGTCATTTTAGGTGCCAAACCCAGTATCTTCACAGGCAGTGATGTCTAGCCAAATAATCCAGGCGCTGAAAATCATAACCCATTTAGGCTCTCCAGGTTGGGCATCCAGAAAATGAGACTTATCTGGTTGCGTGGTCACTGGGAGGTCTCTGTCTCGGTGCTGGCTGTTTTCAGTCTGGCCAGAGGACATGGGAAATTGGGAAGGATCCCTTCAGGGGCATTAGCTGGATTCCCCTTTCTGTAAATTGCTGAGCAGAGGCAAATGCTTTGTTTTATGTGTTTAATTCTGGCAGGACCTCCCCTCCTCCCCGGCAGCCTGTCTCTGCAGCCACTGCAGCTGGGAAAGCTTTGTGTGAGAGCCAGGCAGGAGTGACTCAGGACAGCAGCTCCTAGACCCTGTAACAGGCTGGACTTGAGGTCGTTCTCGCCGGGTAACTACGGAGCTAAAGGCTATGGGGACATCACTTCCAATGCAGATATTTAAATAGAGTCTTTAAGTTTGGTCCTTAGAGGGCAGACCCTGTCATTCTGGGGTTTTATTGAACTTCTGAGACTTAGTTGTGCTGCTGGTGTCTGATGTCTGTGGCAGGTGTACAGAGGAAATCTCTTCACTTAGCCATATTTACTTGTTCGGTGAGCCAAATTGTCTTTTACATGATCTATGTTTGACTTTTTTCTCACTGCTGATTTTTTTTTTTAAAAAGAAAGACAATCCCTAAAGGCACATCTGCATTATTGCAAACTCCAGTTTGTACAGGGTTGCGTAGCACTGCGCCGTCAGTACGAGCGCGGACATTAAAAAAACACAGATTAACAAAAAGGGCCTTCATTTGTCTACAAGACAAAAACCCAAACTTCTTTGAACTAGTTATTGCTGACTATAATGAAGCTCATTGGTTTCATGTAAAATACATTGAACTTTGAAATTCCCTTTCTGTACCAACATGCTGTTGCTCATGTAGGCAAAGATCTGTGGTAACACTGCATATAAAAGAAGCTTTCATCTTCAGGGGTGGTAGTGGTAGAAATGTCAGCTCTGGATTTCAGTCAGTGCAATTTTTTTGTCAAGTTTTCCTTTACTAATGCAGGGACTAGTCAGCCCTCAACACATCAAGCAGAAGTCTTGTTGTGCAACACCGTGCTAAGGCTGTCTTTGGTGTGGTTTCCACCATTTTTCTGGCTGGAAGATCTCTCTGTCTTTGGGATTATAAAGCTGTGAAAGGAGTCAGCAAAATAAGTTGCCCTTTTGTTCCGTACTTTCAAAGGTGTAAGCCTTCAGTGGAGCACTGCCTGCCTTCTGGTCCTCCTTCCTCGTCCACCACCAAGGTGTCAAATCCAGCAGTGTCATTACACCATGAGCTTGCCATTAAAGAGCTTACCAAACTTTGATGACTGATGGTGTCTTTGTCAGCAAAATCAACTCAGTTTTGAATCTGAAGGGCTAAAACACAGCTACAATGCCTGTGGCAGAGGCTTGACTTTCATGGGCACTGCTGGTGCATGGTGGGATAACACAGTGTTTGCAGGTGTAAGGAGGACAAAATGATGTCATCTGAGCTTTGGGCACTGCAAAACCAGCCCTGCTGGACCCAGAATCATCAGGTGGATGGTTTGGCACAGTCTGAGACTGTGGATTTGCTGTCAGAAGCTGGGAATTGGTGATAATATTTGTGTATGAGCTAGTATTTCAGACCTCTCAGGTCCTTTTCTGTTTTGCACAGATTAGAGAGACATCTGTTCTAATTAAGAGACATGTAACGATGCTGAAATGAAAATGGTGATTCTGTTCAAATAATTTGTCTCTTTTCTTTAAACACTTCACTCTTAATTTCCTTTTTGACATCTTCTCACCCTGATTCAGTTGGAAGAGTCAAGTCAGTCGTTACCTTTTGTCATGAGCCTCTGTGAGTTGACATTTTCCAGCCCATGGAACAGGAAGTGCTTTAGCTGAGCACTTGCCTTGTATTTTTGGCACTTCCCAGGGCATGAGCAGTGAGTAGGAGCACACCAATTACATGCCCTCTGGTGTGCCCAGAACCCCAAGCGCTGCCTCTAAAGTCATTCCTGTGACTGGTGGAGTGCCTGCCAGGACTGACTCCCTCGTGTTGGAGCACAATCCCGACAGCACAGACCCCACAGCCTCTTGAGAGACCTCTGCATATGGTGGAAGCCACCGGTACAGTTAGGCTCTGGCCGCAGATACAGCTGCCCTTGCAAAAGCAGTGCTGTTCCCAAGCACCTCTTCAGCTGCTTGGAGCCTGCTGCCCTCTTAGGTCTGCTGGATGGGCTTCTTCCTGCATCAGAAGGTCAAGTAAATTTAAACAGTTTAGACATCAGCTCTCTGCCAACACAAACCTCATCCCAGGGTCGGCCATCTGCCCTGCTGTGGTGGCGAGCTGCCCTACAAGGTGGTGGCTGCAGCTGGGGGCACTGCCATGTGCACAGTTTTTTACCAGTTCAAGCCTGTCCACACTCCAGCTCTCCAAAGTTCTGTCACACCTTCCCCAGATCAAGAAATTGGGATATTCCAGGGCTATGATAGGCTTTGGCTTTGTATCAAGGAGAACAGGTCCATTAGAGGTACGCAGTATGTGCTGCCTCTGTTGGCTCCTGCGTAATGCTCTGTTCCCCACCACAGCTGTCTTCAGTCAGCCAGGGAAATGCTGTTACCCCGCTCGGCAGCACCATGTGCTGTTTTAAGGAGCACATCAGATTTTATGTTTTCTTCATGTTCCTTCTACTCCATGACAAGGTTCTTGCTTCTGCCTCTTGTGTACTGAGCAACGAAATGCTGTAAAAAAGCACATTTAACTTTATTTCCAAAGCCTAGGTATATGTGTCCATGCTTTTCACCAAGTAGTGCTGTACTTGTGACACCAAGGCAAGGCTTTTATACCTTTTATTAGACAAACTGATACAGAAAGCCACAGGCTCAAACTCCCAAACTCCCAGTGTGCTTCTCCACGCTGAAAAGCAGCAGTTGTATGAGGCAGTCTGGTAGCAGGTAATATCTCCCCAACAACCTAACCTTGCTTGTACACATTTCTTGAGATATTGCTGCCATAAAGGTGAGATGGAAGAGGCAGTGTTGGAGCCAGGGTTTTATATACAGCCCCTAGTAGTGGTAAAGAGACCAGGAGTGGGTTGTGTCAGCTGTGCTATCCCCACCACAGGGCTCCTGAGGAGCCTGTGAAGGGCTGTAACATGCCAGGAGCTTTGATGCCTTTATGTTTTTGGGTTTGTAGCAGTCCCCTAGAGGTCAGCAGAGCCTACATTTTGAAACAGCTCTAGCTGATGGTAGTTTTGCAGGGATGATAAAAGCAAGTTTGCTGCTGGCCTGAGAGACCCTGCTTTTTCTCTCTGGCAATTTCGGCAGTTGCTGGAGAAGGGATCAGGCTGAGAAAGAAAAGAACCAGCTCATGAGGCAAGAAGTCCTGCAAGCTGGAGGCTTTCCTTTGCAGACAGGCAGGTTGAGAACCTGAAGCAAGGGGGAGAAGCAGCTGGAAGATGAGTGCCAACATTGTCAAAGCTGCACAGAGCAGTGGCAGCTGGTGCCTACACCTCTTGGCTCTGATGGCACCCATTCCCTCTGGGACTGTGGCTGAACTGTACAGCATCAGGAGCAGTGTCCCAGCAGAGCAAGCTCTGCCCCAGCTGTGCTTTGTGTGTGTGCATCTGCACTCCAGTGTTGCAGTGGTGTGGCTGCTGTTCATACTGGTCTGCTCTCAGCACTCACCTGTGTTACACTGGCCTCGGCCACGCTGCAGCTGCTGATCAGATATTACCTCTGCTTGCCCAGATCCTTGCAATGCCCGCCTGCTTCATGCAGGCACTCATTTTACCTGCAACCCCGGCCCAGGACTGGAGGTGGAGCTGAGTTTTCCCTGGACTTTTTCAGCTTCTGGTGTTGGAACTGCAGTGTAAGGGAGCCAAGCTCTGCCACGCTGAAAAGACTTCAGGCTGACAAGCAGGTCACAGACAGTCATTCCATGTCCGGTCAGCACGGACATTGTCCATGCATTCCGTGTCCTTGCCTTGCAGCAAGCAGCCCTGTCAGGGGGGAGACCTGAACCCAGTGCCTGCAGGACACTGCCAACCTGTGCATCACATTTCTCAGTAATGAGAAAATGAGTTACCTTGAGTGGACATGAGCTTGCATTCGTCCTACTCACGGCTCACCCTCTCCCCAGCTACAGCTGCAGGCTAAATAACTGGGAGTGCAGTTGGCAAAATATGCCTCTTTCTCCCCAGCTTTTCTCCTGGTCAGGATACTCAGGTCTATGGCTGCCCTTTTCCCTGCTGTTTAGCTGGAAACTCTCCAAGCACAGCTCTCCATTTTCCTCTGCATCCTTAAGGATTGTATGCTCAGCTCTAGCAAAGAGCAGAGACTTGCAGTCTTCATTCAGGACGACACATAGTGCTAGAAATGCAGCGATTCACACAGAAAATCAGTGCCAGTTTTTATGCCTTCACACTCTGTTTCGGTTAATAAAAGTTTGGAAATTTTTATTTTGGCTCTTTTCGAAGGTTTTTCTTTTTTATTATCCTATTATTCCCTGTTTACTGTATTTCTTTTTGTTCCTGCAAACCTCTTATCGGGGAAGGTTTTGAGCTGCCTGTGAGTCATGTAGCAGCAATGGGGAGTGGCAGCTCTGGGAGCCCAGCATGTGAGTTTGTGCCCAGCTCACAGCATCTCATGACAAAGGCTGCGGATGTGTTACCCAGCTGTCAATGGCCCTCTTGGCTGCCGTGCCCAGGGTGGTCAACCAGGTGCTGCTCACATCTCTTCTCCTCCATGTGCCTCTGGCTATGGAAAGTGATTGCCTTAACCTTGATGAATTCAGCTCTGTTTTTTGAGCCTTCTGAAGTCAGTGTAGCAGGCTGCAATAAAATTACTTATGCAAAACCTAAATTACAAAGCACAGACAGTGGACGCTTTCTTGCCATCGAAAAATATCTGAGCCTGAGGGCATGACAGTTTTATGGATGCAGCAAGCCATGAGCTGTGGATGTAAAGTGGGATAATGAAATGTTTGCTGAGATCTCTCCAACTGTGCATCAGGACCAGTGCATGAGTGTGTGTTTTTCCAGCTCTGCAGGATAGCAGGAGGCACCTTTCTGGGAATCACCAGAGCAAGGCTCTTGCTAAATTCCTTTAGGTTTTGTCAGTGTACAGATTTTTTGTTGTGTCATCCAAAAAAAGGGAGGGCACTACCTGCAGAACTGGTACCGTGATCACTAACCAGGGTTCATCAGCACTCCCTGAACCCTCGCAGGCACAGATGAGCAATTAAGTAGGTAACTGGCCCCATGCAGCATCCCTGCTAAAAGATAGATTGCAATGCAGCAGCAGATCAGCAAAGGCCCCAGGAACATACTTTCGTCCATCAGCACATAAAAGAGCTGAAGAGGGAAACTGGGGATAGCCTTGCCATCTCTGAGTTAGAATCATTAAGGTTCAAAAAGGCCTCTAATTAATCATCGAGTCCAGCCTTTTACCTAACACTGCCAGATCTGCCACTAAACAGTCTTCAGAAACATGTAAGAAGTGGTAGAGATAACATCTCAAAACTGGAGTGTTTCTGGAGAGAAGAAAAGTCATTAGTGTGGAACCCAAGCAGTGAACGGCAGTCACTGCCCCTCTTCTTCCTTCTCACCAGTCCTCAGTGAGGTGCTCTGCACCTGGTCCTGCTCCAGGAGCTGCACCCAACCTCTGGCCCCCTCCCCTGCCACTCAGCTTCTTCAAGATTTGCAAAAAGAGCATTGGCAGGACCCCAAATCCTTACGACTAAGTGCTATCCTGCTGCCACAGTGCTCCACGCCCAGCCAGGCAGCACACAGAATGGACAGGGCTGTTTGCTGCTCTGTGAGGGAGGCACTGCTGCTGCTCTGAGGCTAAAGTCCTCTGCACCCTTGGCACAGCTTGTCACCATGTCCGTTTGCACGAACTTGTACATGTTATCACACGTTAGAACTTTCACCAGCAACTGTTCTCTCAGAACAATAAAAATCATGTTTTCCTTCCTAATAAAGTCTCCTTCCTCCCACTGGCCCTGTAACAGGGCTGTTTGTACACTGTATGGCAAGCCTAACCCATGGAGAAGAGACCTGCCCAGGCCTACAGATTACTTAATGGGATGATGATGCTGAGAGTTACTACAGTCAGAGCAAAGTGACCAAGTTTAGCCATTCAGTCATCTGCAGCGACCTGACGCTTATTGTTGTGTGTCAGACATTTAGACACACAAGCAAATTACACAGAAGGTGTGAATACCACGTCTGATGGGCAGCTCATGTGGTCTTGCAGGTCCCTGAACCCCTGCTCACCTTTACCTTTGCAGCTGCTGTTTGGCAGAGTAAACCTTCCAGTCTGTGCCTGTCACCTGCCTGTCATTTCTCAGAATGCATGCACTCTTTTCCAGCAGTGGTACTTAAATAGTCTCAATCTGCATTCCCAATATCCCATTAAAATGATTCATTAGCTGTGATAGCAGAGGAGTAGAGCTTCCAAGAAGGAGGAGAAGACTGATGAAATAACCAATGTTCATATTAGCTATCCTGGCAGTGGAGATGTTGGGCACGTGCTTCTGAATGGACAACCATGCTCAAAGTTACGTCTCTACTGAAAGCTCCACTGTCACCCCCAAGATGGGTCACGGTTCACAGCCTCTCTGATGAACAGTACAGCTCCTCCTAGCTAATATGGGCGTTTCTTTCAAGTATCCTTTGAAAGGTCCTCTGTCCTCTTCCCCGCTCCTGGTCTGCCATTCCTGATACTGCTACAGCAAGTGGTATCCAGTGCAGGGAGTGTTGGAGCAGGGATGTGGCTCACCAAGCCACAGCCAGCCAGAAGAGCAGGTCAAACACATGGGCAGGAGCCACTGCCAGCAACCAGTGAGCAGCAGCCTTGCACGTGGAGCTGTCTTGACCACTGCAACACATCAGGACTTTGCAAAGTCCCCATCAGTCTTGGAGAAGCAAGAGAAGGTGAGCTGGCAGACAGGGCTTGCAGAGGCTGACCTGCCAGATCTGCAGTGTGGACCCTCCTGGCTATTTTCTTTTTCATATCCTATTGGTACCATATGAGAGACTCCATGTAAATCCAGACTGACTTATCCATGGAAGAAAAACCTATGTGGGGAGGAAACAACTTGATCTGATGACCAGCTCTATGTTTGAAGGAGCAAAAGTCTAGTTTAGTTCCCCTCCTCTGCATTGAGTCCGATTGACGGCATTCCTTCAACTCCACGTGATAGGTAATCTTGCATTAACACCATGAGAGTTACCTCAGAAATCACAGAATCATAGAACTATAGAATCGCTAAAGCTGGAAACGACCTCTAAGATTCTCAACTCCAGAGGCAAGAACCTTCTTTATTTCTTAAAAAAAATACATATTTTGTGACAAAGTGCAGGGAATGAAAGTATCCCAGGTCTGCACGTGGGCTGTTACTGGAGACACCCACTGGATTTTCATCCTATGGGAATAGACTGGGCAGGACAAGCTTAGTTCACCTGCAGTGGCTCTGACCTCCTGGCAAGTTAGCACTCAAGATATTAAGTAATGCCGCTGGGTTTGTTTATTGATAAACTTGGTAAGTTGTGAAATCTGTGTGAAAATACATGGTTAAAGCTGGTTTTACTGACATAGCTCAGTGGTTACAATAGCCTCATAAAAGAGTAAAATCCCAGTTTCCTCTTCAGCTTAGTCAGTGAATCTCAGAGCTGATTTTCATCCAGTTCCTGCTCTTTTTGTCCATCTAAACAATTGCTTTATGGCTGCGTAGAGAACTCCAAAGGATGTTTTGATGTTGCCTTTTCCATTCATCTTCAGGATTTTCTGGGTCATGAAGTCCCCTGTCATGCTGCCCTGCCATGTGTCCATGACTTCTAGAGGTGCCTCAGAGGGCAGACAACAGGGATGGACTTTGAATATCTTGGCTGTGATCCAGGAGAACCGGACAGCGTACCTGAAAGCCTGGGCAAAGGCACGGGTGAGAAGCCACGTGCTGACCAAACCCTGCTGGAGTCATCAGCTGGGCGAGCCACAGCTCTGTGAGCCAGTGTTACTGTGCAGAGGTGGCCCAGCCATGCGCTGTGCCAAGGCAGGCACTCTGGCATAGCTCCACATCCTTCAGCTCGCCTGCTCCTTCCTATGCCAGTGTAGGAAGTTTTCTCCCCAGCCCTTCCCTAATTGGTCATTCCTGGACTCTGGCCACTGTTTGCTGCTCTCAGTGCCTCTGGTATGACTGTCTGGAGAACTATGAAGTGAGCTGGGTTAAAGACCAACAAGGGCAACCGGGTTTCTGGTTTCTTCTGAAGGGGTGATTTAAACCCCAGTCCTGTTAGCAGCTCATTTTTACAGTTGCTTCAACTCAGGGAGCAGGAGATGACAGCAGAAGGGGACAGGGATGGGGACAGGATGGATGGGAACATCTTCTGTTGTCTTTGCTGCCAAAGCTGGCAAACCAACATCCCTACATTTCAGCTCTGCTAGAAGCTCGCTCTAGCCTTCACAGGCTCCCATCACTTTGTTGGCAGATCCTACATTGCTTGAAGGATTTACTCCATTTTCCTTTAGGGATTAAATGGTTCACATAGTTTGACATTTATTCTGTCATGGCATATGTGGGACTATCATTAACACTAAAAGGAATGACACATCCATCCAGCAGAGAATAATCTGCTTAATGGCTAAATAGGAAAGCTGTGTACATTAAATTGCAGTCAGCTTCGTGATGTAGTTTCCCCTATGATAAAATTGAGACTCATTTCAAAACAGGAAATTAATTTTCCCTCTTTTTATTCATTGGGTGCCATAAATACAAACCTGCCCCTTGACAACCTATAGAAGTCTCCACTGTGATGTATTTATAGGACCAGATGTGCCATCGATGCCTTAATGTAAAATCAGCTTCTGGTTTTATTGGACTGATGGCTTTTGAAGTGACAGATAGCCTGCGACAACATTTGTCTCAGCTCACACTCAATGCCAACCCATGAACGACTTTTACAGGCTAAACTTTTGAAGCATTTGAAGTTTTCTCTTCTGGAAAGCGGGAGACAAGGTGATTTGAAAGAAGGCTGAAAAATTTTAGGTGGACAATAGGTACTTGATTCATAGAGGTGTAAGTTACCACCATGTATTTAGTTGTTCTCAAGAAAGGAGTAAAATCTGAATTAATTTCATCAGAAAATTCAGACCAATTGTACTTAAGCCCATGCTATTCTTTCAATAACTAAAGTTCTGGCTACAAATTTGCATAAAAAAGGATAGAAATTCTTTGTTATGTGTTTTAATGTATGAAATGGAAGTAGAGCTAGAAAAAATGAGAACTAGGGAAGAGTCACTGAGGAACCAACAGCAGCAAGACTTGAGACTACCACTTGAACTACTGCCTTCTCTGTTACACATTCAGCTCTTCAGTAGATGTAAAGCAGTTGCTGATATTCGTATTTAGAGTGCATTTACCACTGCACTGCCCACGCAGGTTCTGAAGAGTGTGAGCAATAGGCAGCCCCTGTGTGCACAGCAGCAGCAGCACGAGCAGGACATAGCGCCTGGATGGCATGCACACTTCTGGAGGAGGTCTAGCTCAAGTGAGACTTCATTCTGCATTTGCCTGCTCATTTCTCTCCAGCCCTGCTCTCTCAGTTGTGTCAGTGAGACTATTTGTCAGGACACATAATGAAGAGATTCAAGACTTGATTTGTGTTAAAAACAACCTCCATACAGATGAAGTTATTTCTAACCCAGGCTGGTTCACCTTTTGGCCCCAAGTCAGAAGCCGATGGAATAACAAGTGGGGATTCTTAAGGGGTGAGGAATAGCAAGAAAAGAAGCTACAGCTGAAAGCAACGTGAGTCAAATCACTTCCTAAGATGGTGGTGTGTCACTTTTCGTGTACGTGCTTCACAGCTGTTTGGCTGTGGACCACAATGTTCATCCCAATCCTCAAGTGTTGGTTGAAGTTACACATAAACCGTGAGTGTTCAAGTACTTGAATGCACAACTATGTTAATTAATGAATATTAAAATATCATCAAAAGTGGAACAATGGAACTGAAGCTCCTTTCATTAGTTTCAAGGTCACAAAGGTACCTGGAGAAATCAGGACAAAGTATGTTTCCTTCCCTACTAATTCTTACCACATCACCCTCCCCTTCATTGCCACTGGATAAACACTTCTGCTGCTGGCCACTGAGCAGCTCTCAGTTGCTAAAAACCAATTCAATCAGGCCAGATGTGTGGGACTTACACCTGGGTTAGAATGACCCCCTCAGCTCCAGCATCTTCCCTGAAGACAGGGGAAAGGTCTGAAGTGGAGTGAACAAAAACGAGCTTCCCTGACCCCTCTCCCAGCCCATCTGCAAACCTGGGGGATGGCTCAGGCTTCTTCCCAGCTAAGCTCTGGTTCACTGGAAATGTACCAGGTCTGTACTAAAGTACAAAGCAACATGCTTTGTACAGGCAAACCAGAAGCCAAAGGAATATCATCCTTGATATTTTCTTTAAACAACAGTGTCCAGGATAAGCCGTGTATGCTACAGCTGTATGTGCTACAGTCCGGTAATTAACAGCTTGTTGTTTATGTCTGGGGTGGATAATAAATACATTGTGTCCTGTCTTCTGTTCTTCCTCTCCCCATCCCAAATAAATAGGTTCTGTGATCGCAGTTCAGGGCTGCAATTAGCTCTGAACATCAGCCATCCTCAGCAGAAGGTACACTGAAAGGGGATAAGCAACCACCACAAGCGAGTACCTTAGTCCTGTCTCTGGCCCCTTGCCTCCATCTGTCTTTGCAGCCTTGACACTCCATGGGGAAAGAAGCTGCAGCATAACTTCTTCCCCTCTTTCCCCCCATCCTCACTGCTCCTGGGGAAGCAGGGAGGGAAGCTGGAGCCAGGGTGGTCCCATCCAGCCTCACAGCAGCTGCAGCAGCTGCAGCCCTTCACCCTACAGGGGCAAAGCTGTTGGATGCTGCAGTGTGAAACCAGGGGAATGGAGAAATTGGTGCTTTGCAACATTTTGTATCAATATACAAGCTGTGTCTTAGTTGTTTCCCTGCGAATATAATCTCAAAAGCTACCACTTCCATCATCACTTTTGAAATAAAATATACTTTTCTGCCTGGCATCAGGATGAGAAAGCTCAGCCACAAAGCAGATGGTCTTTAGAGCTTCAGACTTTGAAGTGGTTGTTCTTAACACAAGCAACAGGCAGCATTCATAAAAAAACCTTAGCACTGGAGCAGGGTCAAGCTGAGAAACTTAATATTCTGCTGCTTTAAGAGTACTAATCTGGCACAAATTCATCCTGGCTTCTGCAGCTGCCCAGTATGATTTAAAGAGATGAAGAGGGAAAATCTAATGAAGAAGGAATGGAGTTTGGGCCAGTAGATGCGGTGGATACAGAGGAGCTTCACAGATCCTGCTCGTTGTTCCCAGAGGAGAAGGAGCTCAGATGGCTTTGGCCAGTTTGCAATTGCAAGGGATCATATTTTATTTTTCGCTTGTGGCCAAGTCAGCTGCTGTATTAAAAAATGACCATGGTCAAAATCAGCGCTGGACACGGCTACGATATGGGAGTAAAAACCATGCTGTAGTACATCTGCTCCCCTGGCACACAGCCCAGCACGTTAACCAGAAGTGTTGGGGAAGAGGCGGAGAGAGAAGAAGGAGCTACGGCCCCCAGAGGCTTCCCTGTTCTGGCAGTGAGTCTCTCCAGGGCAAAATCTTCTCATTTTGGGTGTGTTTGTGCATCCCTGTGCAGGACACTCTTAAGACATATGATTAGACGTTTTCCTGAGTAGAAGCAATCTCAAGTGTAGATTCACAAGCTTTCGTCCTGCTCTCTGACTGGGACCCATGAAAAGACAGGGCATAAGATGCTTGAGGGAGCGTGTGAGGGGATGCAATTACCAGGCTTGCCAGCCTGGGCAGGCGTACAGGGAGGCAGCCAAGCGGGACTGGGAGGTCAGTCTGGGAGCTTCCCTGAGGATGCCCTGGGGTTGGCAGCCAGAGCAGCAGGGCTTTATTCTTCTGAGTAACAGCCTGTGTTTGCTGCGGGGAAGCAGATCCCACTGTGCTGCCTCATCCCACTCGCCCGACCCAGCTGCTGGAGACTGCAGCAAAGGGACTCCCAAAGGCAATGATTTGGGGTCAGAAACCTCCTGACCCCCACCTGCCTCTTGCTAGAGCTCTGCAAGCTCTCACACATGCTGCCAGTCCCCAGGGGATGATAATTGTAGGATGGGGTCTTGCAGTATAAGTGCTTGGGGAATTGTTTCTTTGTCTGGATTTCTCTGCTGCCTCCACAGAGGGGTACTGCTCTCTGCCTGGGAGCCCTGTGTGCAGTCACTGTGTCAATATTTAATCATGGTAATTAGTAACAGGCTGGGTGGCTCAGGAATTCACAGCTCAGCATTTACCTCATTCACCTCACCCATCTTTTGAGCATGTAAGGGATGTGTCTATGGCAGAGAGAAGCAGAGGCTTGTGGAAGTGCAGCTGCCCCAATTTTTTTTTTTGGAAACATTTTACTTAGAGGCTTTTACAAATCCTTTTGCTCTGGTGGCACATGATGCTGTGAAACTAGGAAGAGAGGACCTTCATTCCAGGTCAAAAGAAATTCTTTTCGTATCTAACCCATGGGCAGCTGCCCTTTGCTACCAGTGTTTTAAGGCTTTTAAAAACCACAGACTGGTGGCAGAGCAGCAAGCTGCCTCTTTCCTCTGAAAACTGGGATGAAACAAGACCCTGCATGCCTCACAAAGCTCTATCCCTGCACTATAGCAGAGTAGAACATATATCCAGTTACATCAGTCAATGCCCTGCACCTCTCCCAAAGGCATCAGCTACCAGGAGGGGGTCCTCTCTGTTTCAAGGCGTGAGGCTCAGCTAGCAGAGTGGGGCTAACTGCTTCTGAAATCTTTAGGAATTTCTGTTCAGGAGTTACACATTAAGCTCTCCTTGGAGACATCATAAATCAGGTCCAAGGCTGCCTGCTTTGAAGAGGCTTTCCAACACAGCAGAAGGACTCTCACTTGTGATGTACGTGAGCGATGGCTCCAGGATCTGCCCATTTTTCATCTGTGAAAGTTCAAGTTAATAGCTGTAGGAAAATGAATTAATAGGTGTAATAAAATCAAAGCCAAATGCAAAGAGTTGCAAGGGGAATGGGCAATAAAATGGCAGATAAAACTTAACATTGATAAATGTTTCTGAGACTCTTTTTCTTGTAAAAGAGAAAATGCAGAGGGGAGATGCTAAAGGTCTGTGAAGTCATGAGTGATGTGAACATGGAGAACAGGGAAAAAGTTTTGACTTTCTCCTCCAATACAGGAGGTGGGGGCTACTAAATAAAACTAGTAGAAGGCAGGTTCAATTAGGTTCTTCACCAAAATGTACTCAAGTGCTGGAATATGCTACTTAACACAGGATGTGGATGCCCAAAATTTCACTCAACTAGGCATATTTGTGGAAGAATAGCTATCTGGGGGGACCAGAAATGGCTGTAGTGACCTTCCTCCGCTTTTCTTTTTAGCCTAATTTCTTTTTAGTATCAGAGGAGAAGTGGCATGTATCCATCAGAATGGGAGCTGCATTGAGTCCTGAACTGGAAAGGCCTGTCAGACAGGGAAACCAAATTCAGAGTTCATATGAGAAAACATACATCTTTATCATATATTGAAACTTCTGTTGTCAGAACTTACTGCACAACAGAAGACAAGTTACTGGGTCAGTGTCTCCTCCTCATCCATCCTTACGCTCTCATATCTTCATCAGGGTGCTGACCACACCATATCGGGTGTCTAGGATATATGGCTGATAAGAGATGTAAGTTTGAGGTGGCCACACCACTCAGCAGTCTCAGCACTCTGCAGAAATATGGATCAGTGGGCCAAGTACTGATAGCAGTGCTCCAAGATATAGGATAAGCTGTGCTCCTGCTTTTTTTAGAGTGCAAATACTACAAAATACTGTAAATACAGAGTGATAAGCTTCTCTCCTGCTGCTAGCCTGTGGGACCACAAGCTGGGAGAAGGTCTATGACACTGGTGTAGCAAAGGGGGCAGCGAGGCAGGGACTATCCTTCAGGGCCTGGTGTGAAGGGACGCAGCTACTTGGCTGTCTCTCCTTACACAGCTGTACTGAGCTGTCATCTCTGTGATGCCTGGTGAGAGCCACCTACCACCGGATCAGCTGCCCACTTCCCACACAATGCAGGAGATACTCAAGATGTCATTGTCACCCTTCTCTGATGCCTCTGTGCACATGCCAGTGTGTATGCATTTACTACAGTCATGCGAACACCTATGCATGTATTTTTATAGAGATATAAGCAGGGATTTTGGGTCTGCTGTTTTCGAAGCTGATGAGGATTTGGAAAGGGTCTTTCCTTCCCAGAGGAGGCAATTAGGTGGTCTGTTTTAATAAGGACAGTATCCAGTTCTGCCAGTCATCAGTGAGGGTGACTGCCACAACAGCCAAATGGTGCAGCCAGCGAGCATTTGGCTTAATCACTTTTTGACAGGACCTGGTCTCTGTGGAACATTCATAAATAATTATGCTTGGGGCACAGGAGCTGGCTCATTGCTGCAGACCCACAACAAGACAGACAACAAAACCCCAACCAAATCCTGAATCTTTTCTAATTATTGGTGTGAGGCTTCCTGCTAAACCGCGTTCAGGACAGAGCTTCTTGTTCATGCTGCAGGAGAGAGGGTATGGCATTAGCATCCCCGGGGGCTCATGAGTGACAAGTAGAGGGAGGGGGGAATATCTGGAGTCCCGATGAGCATGGATGGCAGGAAGTGAGAGAATAGGGAGCTTCACTCGGAGGGTGACAGCTGCGAGGCTCCATGTCCTCTCTGCTCCTGACAGCAGTGCCTCCTGGAGCTTTTGTTTCTCTGCAGCCCGGATGACAGCCTTGTTCCACTCTTCACCGGAGTACGCCTTCCTTCCAGGCATGGATGCTGTGCACATGGGATCGAGCATTGTCTGCGCCTGACAAACAATAGGGCATCAAGGAAAAACAAAAAGGTAGCTTTCTTCAAACCCAGACTCTCTCATTTCCAAGAAATCTAGCTTTCAATGCGAACAGCTTACCTGACTGAACTACTCCAAATAGTCAGGAAACGTGCTCTGTGCTGGCGATGATTAGAAAAAAAAGCTGCCTTCTCAATGCAAATGAAAATCGTTAACGAGAGAGCGATATGCTCAGAGCTCCCCAGGTTCTGTTTCCTCACTCCCCATCCTGCCACCCTTGCTTGCACCAGCCGTCCTTGCCGTGCTCCGACGCTGCGCTGAGGCTGTGGCACACGGTGCTGCGGCCCCTCTGAACCGAGCCCTGCACCCGCCCGAGCCATCGCCGTGTCGGTGGCGCAGGGAGGCGGCCGTGCTCGGCCGAGCCGGGCCACAGTGCTGCGGGGACTGCGGGCTGCACCCACGGTTTGCTTTGCTGCCTGGTTGCGCTTCTCTGGCCCGGCAGAATAACACTCATGGAGGACTCCAGGTCTGTATCTGAATTTGATACTGTATGGCCTTCACCACCTCGTGGAGCTGTGAGTGCTGGATTAACTGTGCAAACAAAGAAAACTCCAGGATGGGCTGGAATGCGGGAACTGGCTGCAACTCTGATGAGGGCTTCCCTCTGAGCCCCTGTCGCTTGCATTCCCATGTTCTTTCCCTGCTTTTCACACAGTTCTCTAAAACCAACCTCCTCTTGCCTGTTCCCACCCCTGCCTCTGATATGGAGAGGACTGCTTGAGCCATTTTACTCCTGTAGCTCTTGGTGTTCCCAGCCACCAGAAGCTCTGCAGAAAGACCTAAGGGTGACAGTTTCCAATTTAACATGTATGGATGATAACACACTGTGGTGAAAATGTGTGGGAGACACTCAATTCACTCGGTGAGTGTTATTCATAAGACACTGGGAGCACCACAGATCTGCTGGAGATCTGTATTTGCTATCTACCAGCACACCGAAACAAAAGCACTTGATATGTTTCAGTATTCAAAGGAAAGCAATGACCCAGGAGAGTAGGAGGAATCTCTAAATAACACTAACGGTAAGAAAAGACTGTATAAATGGGCAATGTTCAGTAAGACCAGAAAGGAAAACGGAAGATTTAGAATGAGGACTGCAGCCCTCAAACATGCTGTTGCTGATGTGCAGGGAGTAGTCTTTCCACTACAGGCAGGAGAAGGAAAAGTGAACTTAAACTTCAGCAAGGGAGACTTAGACCAGAAAATTAAGTTTCCTAACTCTAGGCATTGTGAGACACTGGGGGAGATTGCCTGGGTGTTTACTGAGTCTCCATCACTAAAGGTTTCTAAGAGCAGACTAGAAAAACTCTTGTCATAAAACTGGTTTACGTCTAATTGATTCTGTCTTGGAGCAGAAGGATAGACTAGGTGGATACTAAAGGCCTGAGGCAGTCCTATTTCCTGAGGCACTTTTAGATATGCTAATGATCTAAAGAGTTCCTAAGAGCTAGGTATTTGTTTTTAATACCTAGCATAGCTGGTATGTTTGGCATGGTCTTAATCATGGTCTGGCTAAAAAGAGAAGCTTCCCTTTCAGTCAACTAGCAATGTTACAACCAAATTATTTGTATCAAAAATGCTGTTCATGGCACATATTTTAAAAGCAGCATATTCGTCAGCTTGCCAGCCAGCCACCTTCTGAACACGGAGCACACAAAATCCTTGGGTCACACATTTATGAAACCTGTGTCCCCAGGAGCTCCTTAAGTTACCAAGGATCTGTGATTTATGACAAGAAGCAGCCTTGACTGGATTTGACAAGGGTTAGAAGTGCTTACTCGTGCAGGTAAGGTGTCAAGTCAGAGGGGTTGGGAATCCCCATCACAAGCACTGGAAAAAGCACCAGGGACACTCCACTCTGGAGACTTCCAGTTACTGTCCAGTCCAATGCAGTAGTTTCCAGTAGAGCATGAGCTAGCCTGGCTTGGCTTACTGTGCTCATCACAATCACACAGCTTCAGATGAGGCAACATACCAAAATCCACTGCTAAACTGACACCCATGGAAAAATAGAGAACAAAAAGACAGAAGAACATAGCGAAATAAGTACACGTGGGGCACTGCAAAGCCAGCCACCTGCTTGTGCTGCCAGCCCTCTCCCTTCATGTGTGGACCCTGCAGGAGTGTGAGGCAGAGAAGCGTGCACAACCGGAGGGGAAATTATCTCCCATGCTGGTGATGCAGAATGAAGAAAGCTCTATCTCCAAACCCACGTGGGCAGTAGGATGGTGCTAAGCTCTGCCTTAAGTCTTCTTTTGTTGGGAAAGTCCTGGCAGGATGGATCAGAGATTCTGTAGCAACCCAATTTAAATATGAAAACATACAGAAGACGTATGAAAATTGATGCACAATTCACAGCCCTCTGTGCTGGGGCTTGCTTCTGACACGCTTACACTAGGAAGCAATTAACTTTGAAAATGAGCTGATTGGACCAAGAAAGTGGGGCAAAAATTTTCTGTCTGGCAGCCATTTCAGGCCAATTTCAGTTCTTTGACACTATTTCAACATATTCCATTTTTCATCTGCTATTATTATGGTTTTCCCCAAAACAGTGCACAACCTTAAATTCCCCAGGCTTTGAGGATTTTGGGAGAATATGGATAAACTCATTAGCAGGAGCAAAGTGATCACTGAATGAATTAATTCGCATAGACATTTAAATGGCTACTTGGAGACATTTCGTTCACTAAAAGGAGTAGAACCGTTTCCTTTTGAAGTTGCTGCCTGAAACTGTCGCCTGCTTTGGAGAACCGTTTGCTGACAGTTCACCCTGAGTTTTCCTCATGTGACAATGGTTAGTTTGAAAATGACTGAGGTAAAACTTCACCTAATACCTTGCTCCCAGTCACACTATGTCGTGAGCTTGTCTCTTGTTGATAGCTTTAGCTTCTTGGTCTCAGTTTTGACATCCCAGTCTTTCAGCAAGGCATGGAGACTTTGGCAGCTGTCAAGCACAGAAGTAAGGTAAGTATAAGCCTTCGGTAAAGGGAAGGAGACAGATGCATTAGCTAGCTGCCAGAATGGAAATTTACCAGGGGTGTGTCTGTCTGACCCAGCTCAGCAGCAGGTTGTTTGGTGCCACAGACGTGCAATGTCTGCCTTGGCACTCAAGGCTGGCACACAGTGAGTTATTGTGCAAAGGATGGAAATAATAGGAAAGGTGACAGCAGTTTTAGACTGCTTTGTCTTCTGGGAGCCCTGGCTGCTACAGCAGATGAGCCCTTCTGTCTTGACGACAGCACGCCGGGATGAGCCCCTGTGAGCAGCTCCAGGTTCATTGATGCTCCTACAGGGTGGTACTCACCCTACAGATTCACCAGTCACTGACAGCAATCTGGTCCAGCATGTGGATTGAGCTTTGAGGAATCCCTTGGACGACATACTCTAATGCCCTTATTGACAAAATTTATAGGTGCATGTGATATTTCCAGTGGATAAGACATATACTCATCTCCACTGAATACACGTACCTTGATTAGTAACGCCCTGCTAAGTGTGCATTGGTTATCCTGTCAATGAGATACACCATGGTTAAGCAGCAAAGGCACAGCATCCTTGACACTGAGACATGCACCTGGATGGATAGTCGTGGGCTGGTGAGCAGTCACAGGCTGCTCAGCATACATGGGAAAGCAGCAAACCTGCAGATTACGCCTCATACGATAACCATAATCCTTGTACAACCATTTCGGGGTCCCGCACAACACACACAGAAACAGCTAAGCAAGCAGTTGGTTCTCCATATGAAAATAAAGAAAGTGGAGGAAAAATAAAAACACAACAACAGCATTCATAAAGCTCCACATGCTCAAGGGCACTGGGATCAGGCAGCTCTGCTGAAGCGAAAGGCCTTTCATGCCACTTCATGTGTGCGTGCGAACTGCACCCTTGTGAATTGCTAACTTGTCCTTTAGGAGGGACTTAGATAAATGAGATTCCAATATCAGAGCTAATGCTCCTTTGAAGTGTCGCTTTGCCTTTGTGCACTTCTGTCTCTGCATTATCAAAATGTCTTCCACGAAGCTTTATTATCACTGATAACGTAGAACTAAGAGGCAAAATTTTCTATTCAAGGATTGAGTAGTTAAAAAAAACAATACTTCCGTGGATACTGGAAAATCAAATAGAAGACTCCAGGGCAGAAGGGCTAATTAAAAAAAAAAAAAAAAAAGCCTGCTTTACTATGAAAACCCTTGAGGGGAGATAAAAGCTGAAGGGAGGTGCATGCTTGAATAATAAAGCCTTAATGAGTTTGGGTCCGTGTCTAATACAAAGCATTGATTTTGGCTGCATGATGAAGTTAGCTATTTGATTAGAAAAATTTAATTTAAATGGACACTGCCCACTAAGATCACTCTGTTGGATAAGACTCTATTGCTGTCATAAGTAACTACTCCTTTTTTTTTGAAAAAGAAAAGAGACAGGAGCAAAAAAAATCCTTTGGGCGATCACTTTATTTCATACAGCTGGCAGAATTAGTTGTATGTCTTAGCTTCTCTCTTTGCTGTGTCCACTCCTTGTGTGCTTTGTTTGGTCTCTCAGTAGCTCATCGGGAATAGAAGGTGGCTGGAGAAATATAATTTAAAAGACAACAGGAAGATGTGACTGTAAAACATCAGCAAAATATAGCAGCTGACTATACAGAAGCCAGGGACAGGAGGTATTTCCATGATATTTACACTTTACTTGAAACTGGGCTATTTCCAGTTTGAGGGTGCCCACTTAAGTAGGTGTGAATCAGGCACATCATTCTCAGGGCAAATGTTTTGTTTTATTTAGAAAGGACAGACCAGGAGTTCCACTGGGCCACTGGCACACCTCAAGATATTAAGAATAGTGCTCAGCTAGTCTTAATACCTTGAGGTGTTATCTGAGCTTGGGGTTTGAGCTTCCTTTGTAGTAAATGGGAAGAGCATGAGTCATCTCACCTCAATGCAGACATTTCAAAGAGGGCAGATGATTCTCCTACAAGTACCTACTTCACTGATGATGAAGGCCAGCTCAGATGGAGACGTCTGATGTCAGATGAGATAACTCCCACCTTGACTTGGGATATTACTGATGCAAAACCTGAAATTAGACAAAGAACAAGAAACACAGACTGCTCAGCACCATATGTTACCCTAACTGGGGACTTGATGAGAAATCTTGTGTCTGATTGCTTCCTCACATCAGTGTACACCAGCTAGAGAAGATAGTCACCATCCACTCAGGTCTCTCCTACTATGCTTCTACCTTACAGGAATGACCACCTGGATCAGTTTAGCAGAGGCAAGGTTGCAGATTAAACCCTGTGGCCCAGATTATGCAATCGTTCAGGTGGCTGCAGTGGTTAATTTTGGTCTGAGCATCTGTGAGAACCATGCCGGCAGACACACGAGTACATGCTGTAGGAACACGAATGTCAGCAAGGCAGCAGGTTTTCAGAATTAAGACAGAACCAAGTAGTTGTTCCCTTTTTGAACCCCCCTGTTTTCAGTCATCAGGCCTTGTCCTCCTCAGACTGTGACGAACTGTGACAGTGATCACTGTTTCATCCACAGCAAGCGAGATCCAGCTGCAAGGGTCACTGAAGAGATCATCCAGAAGCTCCTGTTTGTTGGCAACTGTAACACCATCACATGCTTAGGAGGCAACCTCTGTAGCATCACCCAGGAGCTCAGCCTAATCTTAAGTATTGACAAAGACCATTTTCCCCCAGGGTCACAGTCTCCCTGAGGGGCCACCTAAATAGGGGTTGTCAAGTTTTATCGATTATGGCACCATCCCTTCAAATCAGCAGTAAATGCTGAACTCCAAAAGCAAATCTGTCATTTAGTCATCTACAAAGTTATCTTTGGAATGGATAAAGGAATCAGGGCTCAGCCAAAATGACTGCATGTCTGATGCATGTTATTTCTGCTCTCCTCCCTGGATGGTTATTTTGGGCTCTGTAGAGTTGCCCAACTCAGCTCCCTCAAATGCTGCCCATACTGGGATCTGGTTACGTGTTGCATGGACATGTCATTGACACTGAGACTCTGTCTCAGGTGTCTAAAATCCATATGCCCATCTTGTAGCTCTACACATTCCTTAGAGATTGGTGTGTTTTCATGTGACTGCACAAAGGGTTGATGCACGTTGGCTAAAATTAGCTACAACACATCTAGGAAATGGGCAGTATAACAACATCCATTAATCATAATAATACTTGTAATACTTCCTCTAGTTTCTGAAACAAAACCTGTTTGACCATTCAAATGTCACAGGGAAATTCTGCTGTTAGGGCTCACCAGCATTACAAAGCAGACCCTGGTGCTGAAGTTCACTGCAAGTGTTGTCTTGCACAAACGCATTGCTCTGTCAGCAGCAGAACAAATAGATACTGAATTCTTACAGATTTTTGTCTTATTTCCCCTCATGTGCCTCCAGCTATGCCCTCCACAGCACTCCCAGTTTCCACCCAGGTCATCTGATAAGTAACAAGGTCTTTGATGCTGTCCCTTCTGAGTCCATGCACTGAAGGAAACTACTATTACAGAGAGCTGATTCCTAAGTTGCTGTTTATCCATATAATTTGCAATTTCACCACTTGTGGAAGAAGGGCAGGACAAAAGGAAGGGTCAACACATGCAATTTTGCACTACTGCAGAATCTGATGTGGTACAAAAAACAGCACTGCAGACACAAGGGCTTTGCCTCAGAGACCAGAAGAGGAAAGGAGTTGTGTGCCAAATTGTCCTTTTTGATATCAGTGATAAGTGTTTTGAAATCCTCTCATTTAAAACTACTTTGGCATATTTGTTTTCTCTCTCTCTGGCTTGTTGGTGATGTTCAGTGTTGAAACCAATTCTCAGTTTGCTCCATCCCTGGCAACTACTGAGTTTCAACTGCATGCCAGCAATTGCACCTACTACGGACAAAAGGGTTTAGAGATCCAACTTGCCAAGTCCTACATTGTTCTAGTTCAGGGGCTATCCATTTTTATGAGCACTCACAAATTGTTTAGATCGTTTTTCTTGACTATGCAAGTTCCCAAATAGAAACATTATTACTTATATCCATCAAGTCTCTCATTAATTCAAATTCTGCCTTCTAACAAAAAAACCGTGTAATGACTCCTAAGGGAGGAGGTTGCTTCTGAGTCACTGACAGAACAGCTTGTTCCCTGGTCTCATGGGCTCCCCAGCATATCTGGCCTTTATTACCCCCTCTTTCCGGTTTTATGAGTCCTCTCTTGGATTACAATCAGCTGCCAGAATCCTGCAAGGTGGCAAGAAATGAACAGGAACATCTGGGTATTTCTCTTAGAGCTGCCAATCACTGTCACTGCTGAGTAAATGACCTGGTGCTCATTCACACTGCCAAGTAGCATTGAACATGAGTTTGAGGCATCTTTCAGCAAAGAAATGTAAGATTATGGATCTGTCCTTATTTTTGTATTTTGGAGGCTATTGATCTGAAGTGATTAGGCATTGGAGTGTGCATGTTATAACACGGCACAATAGCTAGCCATTCAGTGACCTAGCTAATGAGGAAAGATAATCTCAGTCTGTTTATGAGAAGGAAAATGCTTCCAGCAGTGTCCAGATGGCAAAACAACTTGCTGTGTGGTAGCATTTCACTTCCACATGACCGAGTGAAATCCTGTGTGAGAAAGAACGATGTTGAGCCTTAGTCCTGGAAATCCTCACACGTGCTACACTCTCACCACACAGGCAGCGCCTTTTGAATCAAGAGCAGAACTTTGGCCTCATCTTTAAATGCAGTAGCCAGGCTTGCGATTGCCTACAAAGGCAAGTTACATCCAAAAGCTTCTTGCTGCTGGAATATGAGGACCATGGTGGGCCACTGCTGCTATGGTGTGAAGACTTGCCATTCTCTTCTGACAGTGATGAGTGTCTCTAATGAACATCAGAGATGATCCCCTCCTTGGATGAAGGCAAGAGCAGGCCTGACTAGACGTGTTAGCATCACTGCTCACTTTCTGGTGAGCAGGACGTAACTGATCATGACATGGGGAACAGTGAGATTGGGTTTGTAGTTTCTGCTTGTTTGTTTTATTGTTTAAGTTAAGAGAACTGTAATGAGATAAAGTGCCCTCTAGAAAAAGCTAATTGGATTTGAATAGCTTAATTAATGGAGACAGTCACCTATGTAACCCCGTATTTTTCCCCAAGTAATGGGGATCTGCAGTCTGCAAGGAATAAAAATCAGCACAGTTTATGGTACAGTACTCAGGTATTGGTTAACAACAACATTATTAATGGTTGATGAGGAACTGGAAATAGTTCTTCTGTTCAGGTAGGATATATGTACATTCCAATGTCATGAGCCATACAGCAAAATATTCACCACTAAGAACAGGAGAACTTTATATTCTGGAGGTTTTTTTTCTTTTCAAAAAAATACAACCCAATTATAAATGAGAACTAAAATATGACAAAATGATGAACAAGCAGCAGACATCTACTTCATGGCTGAAGTGCTGGTTGAAGGTCTTCATCTGAAATGAAAACATTTCCAATTTAACCTGAAGAAATTTTCTTGTGATTACTGTTAATATTGATTAAGCTGATGAACTTGCAGTTGTAGCATTCTTGGCCACAATTTAACAACAGTGAACAGAGAACATTTGTGTTACATTCCTGCTGCCTGTTGGAGCAGGAAAAAGATATAATCCAGGTATAGTAGTAGAGGTATGGCTGTTCTCTAAACTGTCACCTCCCATAGTCTTCAGGAATCACCTGAACCAGGTAATGCTTAGCTGGTAGTAAATTTGATAAATGTCTTTCTCAGAGTAAATGGGGGATTTAGAGAGCAGGAGCAGAATTTTCCCTCCCTCAAACTCCACAGGAAAGAGCATTGCTTTAGGCAATTGGGAGGGAGGGGAGAACAATGGGGATGGGACACACAAACGACCACTGGCCTGGGAGGGACTTCAGAGATGCTGGGAGAAATAGGTTAAGATACAGATTAATGCAAGCTATAGACTGTTCAAAATTTCCTTTCAGCCTGCCTAAAGTGTGCCCTGCCAGACTGGTACTATGATGGACCAAGGGACAGAGTTAAGGTTGTAACACTGACAATTCTAGTGTTCAGTCATGATACTCAAGTACCATTTTCTCAATGTTAGGTGGGATGTTTCTATGAAACACAGCTCTTCTGTTAGGTTTCCATAGGGTTTTCCTTTAAAGTAGAACCACGCTCTTGGCAGAAGTTCAGCGTACCCAGGACTTTGCCTTCTGAAGTCCCTGCTGGCACTAAGGAAGCTTCAAGCTGTTGAGTCAACTGGAATGTTCCTGCCTCCTGAGGTATCTCTGACTATGTCCATGATTGAGGGATAGCTTCATGGAGACTCTTGTTTTGGCACTTATATACTGCTAATTGTAGCGCTGACAGACTGGCTCTATCACCGTGTGATGAAATCAGGCATGATCTTGATTGTCATGCAGGATTTAGAGTTTTTAAGTGCTCAGTGCTTATACCCTCTGTGGAGGTATCTTTGGAGATCAGGTCTACCATGAAGATCAGTATCAGGTCTCCTTTCAAGTGCTAAGTACAAAAAACAGCTACTGTGCAGCAGTGTAAAAGGACATCTCTTCCCATTGTTTTCCCTATGATTAAGAGACAAAGGAATCCATGGCTGAACTTCTGCCACTTGTCAGATGTCCTTTTGGCTACCCTGGTAAACTGCACAGAACACTTTGATTTGCTTCCTCTTTTATTTTTTTTTTCCAGTCATAGTGGCCTAATAGAGAGAGGAAATATTTGAATCCAGTTGTTCAGCAGATTTCTGGACATTCTAACAAATGCTTTGTGAAAAGTCATATTGATCCGGTGAGGTGTAATCAAGTGGTCTTAATGTCACTAATATTTCAGATTTCTGCAAGTCTGTTGAAACTGTATCCTTCTGCAAACAAGCTCAGAATCCTTTTAACCGATGTTACAGCTTTTTGAGTCAACAGGCACAGCTTCTAACATACATGAAATCTAAGCTTGGCTCCTACTTCTCCTTTTCTTTTCTTTTTTTCAAATCTCCTTATTCGTTTTCACCACTACTTGTAATGCATTGGTCCTGAATATCCTTAACAGAGTAAATATGTTAAAGGCCTTGTGCTCTTGGAAGTATCCTGTCACAAAGGGGTTTTCCTTGGAATATAACTGACACCTTCAAATTTGTCTTCTTTACACAAAATCTATTCTAATGAGGTCATTAGTGCCAAGAGCATTTTCTGTTCTCCAGTGTTAATCCCCTTGCAGGTCTCTTCAGGCCTTTGGAGTAATCAGGCCCATCATTGTTGATCATCAGTCACAGCTGCCCTGACCAAACATGGGCCCTGGTGGCTCTCAGTCCACAAACCAATGCCAGGCTAATGAGGCAGCATGAGAAGGGCTTTTTTCTTTGACTGAACTTTGGGAATGCGAATTCCCTTCTCACCCTCCTTAAGCAATTTGGTTTTTGACAGATATTGCAGAGAAACTCTGGACCAGAGATACGGCTCTCTTTAAAACACTACTTTTACTTTATCATGAACATTTGCCTACAAGAATACCCAGGTTTTGTGCTGCAAAGTGTAGTCATAAAAATGGACAGTCCATGCTGGGACGAGAAACCCAATTGCACTGTACACAGAAAAGGGATTTAAGACAGAAATGGAGCATGAAGGGGCCAACCATCTGACCAGGAATTATACAGAGAGTTCCCAGCAGATGTCCATTTCCCAGAGTTAACAGAAAACCTTGGGAAGCAGAAGATAAGGCAGTTAGGCTTTGAAGCCCTGTTGTCTTAGACGTCTGAAAAAATTAAAAATAGAGCTTTTCCCACAACTTCACTCCAGGTACCTAACTCAGTAGGAACGGAGTCCTACTTTTTACTTAGTTTACTTAGTTTTTACTTAGTGCAGGGCTTTATGTTATGTCTGGTAAACAAATTTATACATCTTATTTTGCAAACCTACAGTCACAGAGATTAACAAAACCCAGAGGTGACAAAGTATGTAAATTAAACTCTTCCTCAGCAGCCACTAACTCTACTGCTTTTCAAATGAAAAGCATAAAAGTGTATACTTGACTATTTTTATGTACAAGAAGATGTGCTATGTCTGCAAAATGTCCACTTACATAACAGCCAACTCTTTTTCTGAGAACTCATATCAGGAAACTATTAATATAAATCACAAAGTAAATTAATAATTCAGAGATCTCATTTGTATGAATCCACTTCATAAAATATGTGTATGTGTGAAATGGAAGTCAACTGACCATAAAACAAAGCAAAAAGACATGAGCTCACTGTGGAAGGGAAGCTATTTTTGGTCAAATTTTAAAGAAATGCATTCTATTCAAGGCTTCATATCATGCTCTATTAAATTATAGAGTGAAAACAGGTTCTGATTTAAGAAGAGATAGCACAGCAAGATGCAACGTGTCAGAAATATAATTGTGTACTGTGTGCTGATGTTCTGCTTGTCTTCAATTTGTTGGAGCTGACCAAACAAGGAAGATGATCACAGCCAGGAGAATCTTAACTCTCAAGAGTCCAATCCCACAGCTCCCATACAGCAGCAACATTTCCCCCTGTGTAATCGATAGGGCAAGTATTTAAGAATTCACAGGAAATAAATCCCCCAAAGTACAATTTTAGTCACTGGGGCTGGAGGAGACAGCTATCTTTGAAAATTAGGCCACAAAGATCAAACTCACAAATAATATAGGCATGGATAGGGTACCTCTCAGAGGCACATGAAGCCTGGGTGTCATGCAACTAAATATACATCGCTCCTATACATAAATCTGGTTCCCAGTGCTGGTAATACCCATCCCTGTCTTACCATGTTCCAGCCAAACTGGTGAACCCAGTTACCTCCAAGGAGCTTGACTTGTCCCCAAGACACTCCTGACTTCTCTTGTGGCACAGCAACCTCTTCTAGTTCCAGTCCCACACAGTTATTTTCTTGTCATGGTTGCCAAAATCCAACATACAGGCAGCTTGAGCAGAGGCAAAGAAATGTATGTATAAATGAAAAATGAAAACTGTTCTGGGGTTAAAATGCTATCTCCAACACGAGGTTTGACAGCCCTGATGATCTGAAGGAGAGAAAGGAAAGACAGGTTTTGACTTCTGTGATCCAAAATGGCCAACCTTAGGCTTCTTACAGCGTTATTGGAGAAAGGCAGTGCCCAAGAAACGGAGGTTGCAATACCAAATGAGGGGTTACAGCGACCAAGCTGGGTGCAATCTGTGGTGATCGAGTCCAAAGTACTAACAACATCTTACCAGGTAGGAGAACATTCATTTTACCCAAATTTAGTCTTCTAGATACCAAGTATCTACACAAACCTTGACAGAGAGCTTATTTCTATAGTCTGTGGAGACCTGTCCACCACTGCGGGCAATTATCGCATCCTAAAAAAGGAGTATAAGCTTGGTGGGCTGAAAGGCTTTTGGAAGATACCTGTCATTGACCATTGACTAAGTGGAGGATGCCACCCTTTTCCTTCTTAGTCTCAGGACTGATTTTCATCCAGAAGACTACCTTTCTGACTAAGATTTATAATTCCAGCTTGTCACACAGTATAAATGCACATGTAGAGAAAAGAGAGTACATTGCAAAAGAGGCTTCCTTGCCAAGAGCCTTTCAAAATCACTCGAACCACAAGAACTTCAGTTTCTTCTCAAACTCCCCAGTTTTGATGAGGTCCCCAGGTACCTCTGGAGTGAGGAAGGAGAACTGAGCAGCCTGCTCAAATCTATTGCTCTCTACAAGCTCTGAGAAAGGACTTCTACACTGACAGAAAAGTGATTTATTGAAACCCAGTTGCCTTCTATCCTTATCTCGAGGTTCATTCTGGTGCAGCACGCACAGGCAGGTGGCAGGAGGTTCAGGCTTCAACTTGCTAGCAGAGGCTCTTCTTCTGTATTCTCTCTGAGGTTAATAACTGCTTGTGCCCACAAGCTGTACTGCTTTAGCCATTCCAGCACAAACACAAACGGACACAGCTAATCTGAAGAGGACATTTAGGATGTACATCCACACTGCCCTAAAAAGTATGGAAAAAATACCTAAAATTGCTTTTGAGGTTATTCCTGTGTCTCTTTTCACTACCAAGTCAGAGAAACAATTCATTGGTTCCCTACTGACAGCAATAAGTGACTTTTCATTGGAAAACAGATGCTCCTGGTGACTTTGGAGGGTGTTGCAGAAAAATGCTGGAAAACTAACAGGTCCTTAATATTTGTGTTCTTATGGTTATAATCATAGTGAGGAGGACCAGAGAGAGGCCCTCACTATGCCAAAAAAACTCAGCAACTGTCCACATTGCTCAGAAATTAGGACATCTTGTATCTAGAGACGAGTTGAAAAATGGACTCATTAAGCTTCAATTCATAATGCTTTGCTCCTGAACTGCAGCACTCAGGAATGGAACAGTTCTGGAAAAGTCAGCCAGAAGAGCCAGCATGTGGTTCCAAAGCACTCCTATTTACCAAGACAACTATTACAAGACAACTATTCTGAATAGGTAGCAAATCCAAAGCCAACAGGAAAAACAAGAAAAGAAGGAAAGGAACTGAGCTTTATTTAACTTGATAAACATCTCAGGAGGCTTGCCTGAGATTAGCTGATGAATACATGGGCTGCTTGGTAGTGTACTTATGTCTACCCTTGCTTTTCTTCTACGCTTTTCCTCTTAACCAATAATACAACAGGGTCATATTTATTTGGTGCTGCCCAAAAGGCTAAAGGGCATTTGATGATGGGTAAGAGATAGAGAGAAAATCTCAATAAATGTCATTTGCAGTCTGAGGGAGGGAATAACAAGAGTGACTCATTTTGAGAACAGTGGGCTTTCTGAGCCAAGGTATCCATTTACCTGGAGGTCTGATGCAGCTGATCTTTGCTCCAGAATTTTGTCTGTGGTGCGTTCTGACTTGCAGAGGTCTGGGAAAATAAGTTGGAGGGAAAAACAAATCATGTGGTTTTCCTCTCTTGCATCCATGCTGCCAAAGGAAAATATAACCAAAACCTGCAAAAACTCTCAGGAGACCTGTTTCCCTTCAAATTGCTCTGTGCTTAGCACTGGTGTTTTTCTGCAAGTTGTCTGTTTCATATGACTAGGTCATTTCATCACAAGCATGTGTTTTACATGCCATAAAATAAAATTTTTAGCTCCCTCAAAGTTCTTTCTTGTCAAAAGCTTTGCTTTTCTTTTAAAATTGCTCACATGCTTTGAATGCAGAGCGCCCTGTGTCTGACTTCACGACTCCCTTAGACATAGAAAGGGCAGATCTAGGGATATAATGGGGCAACAGATTGGCCAGCGTGTGTGCAGGTTTGTAATTGCCTGTTCCTGGCTCCTCTGGAAACAATGGAGGAGCAGAAGCAGCTGGTCTGCAGAGGAGACGAGGCGTAACATCTCCCTGGGAGCGCCGCCTGCCCAAGCACCTCTGGCCCTGCCTGTCCTGGGCTGTCCTGCCAGTCCTGGCGAGGGCAGGCCAGCTCAGAGGGCTGCTTTGAGGCTCTGGGCTATTCCTGTCTGGCTATCATTTGTTACCATTGCCCAGCACAGGCATCTTGCTCCAACATGCTGCATTTCTCCCCGTGCTGGTTCTGAAAGGAACAGCAATGATGCTGATAGGGTCGGGCGCTGGACAACCTTGGAAAATGAATTTGGCCCTTAGTGTGTTACCAGAGGAAAATAAACAGCATAGAAAGCACCAAAGTGTGGATTAAACAAAAAGGCTTGCTAAAGACACATCTTTCTCCATGTCCCCAGCTGGACTTGCTGAATTCATTGATTTTAATGGAGTTATTTCAGCCTACCTAGCTGAGATTACAGCCCATTAGATGATGTATTGCCATGTAAAATTCCAGTGAGTGGTACAGTTTATTTTCTCATTTGTTGGTTCTGCCATCTGGCACAGCTTTCTTACATCCTTCTGCATTCACTATCCTCTGAAAATATATTTTGTGTTCTCTATAGACTCACTTTTCCCTTGCCAAATATTAGCTTCATGACCGAACACTTCTGATTCCTTTGGAAATCACAAGATCACTTTTTTCCCCTGACAATACCCTTAGGTGTCTGTTATGAGATGTTGGATTGTGCTGTCAGGTGCACTATGAGTTAAAAGAATACAGCTCCAGTTTGGCAAACATTTGTGCAGCTTCACAGCTTTAATGGGTCCTGGTGACTATAAATAATAAAGGAAAACTAAATAATACACTACTTCCTGTAAGTCACAAGTAGGTTGGCTCCATTTCTGAATTCACCTCCTGAGAGAAGAAGGTTTGCCTCCATTTTAGGACAGACAGGTATCATCCTGTGATGGCACCGCAGGGTCAGACTGTAGGTGATGAAAAGTCGTGGATGTCACACACACCAGAATGAGACATTTAAACTGTAAACTCTTGTGATTGATACAAAACATGTTCTCCCGAAAAGGCTTGTGCTCACCTACTGAGGGGTGGGATTTGGAATTTTCCTGCAAATATTCCTACATTTAATTGCCTTTGACTGGATATCTACAAGAGGTTGTTCTAAGTATGAAAAAGGGCTGCTGAACTCTTCTCTCTTTGAGACACACCTGAAGAAATGCATTGGTCTGGTTGGTACCTGCCAGCTGATGCTTAGCAAACAGGAAAGGTGGGAAGCAGATGCATCAGGGTCAATCCTCTCAGTCCTGCTCTGCAAGAACAGTTAAGGCACAGCACAAGGGATTACTTTGAGCCTTCAGTTCTCATGGAAGTGGGAAGTGTTCAGCAAAATTCTTGGGTGGTCCTCAGACCTGTTTCAAGGCCAGGTCTTTTTTTTAGGACATTATGTATGGGTTGAACCACTTAGAGTGGATAAACAGCAATTCAAAAATAAATTGTGAATATAATATTCACGGTAGGTGACCTCTAAGAGCAAATAAAGCAGAACGTTTTCTGCCCTGGAGGATGTCCTTTGATTGAGTCTGTGTTTGTAAAATGATTAGAGAAAATGAGATATATTTAAAAAGATCGGGAGCAGCAAGAACCAAACACAAGAGAAAACATTTAAACACAAAGGCAGGGTGGCAGAAGGGCCATACACAGAGAGAGAGCTCTTCTGCATTTCACTGCTGCTTCTTTCACACTTGCAAATACACCACTGAGAGATTAACTGAATGAAGTAAAAGCAAGGATGGAATGCAAAGAAGAGAAACTGTGATTCCTTAATAACTGACTGCCAAGCTGGTGTAGTGGATCAGAGAATGCCATTAATCATTTGCAGACCAAGATCAAAGAGTAAAGGGGATATAGTTCACCTAGCTGGGCATTTGTGCAGGGCTTTGACTACCTGAAGCATTCAGAAAACCATTGTTTTTTCTCTTCCCCTCTCTAACCTCTTTTCACCTCTGTTCCTTCCAGACTCAGCCATGTGTTTGTTAGTCTACCTTGCCTAGTTCTTGCTTTATTTCATCATGTTAATGGAGAAGCTGAATTTCAGTTCATTTCAGTTGTTTTTTTACCAAGAGGATATCATGCCTAAGGATTTCTATCATCTTTTGTTCCCTTTCTTCCAAGTGCTGAACCATTTTTTGGGTGAAATAGAAAAAAAAGCACATTTTGGGAAAAATAATAATTGACTGGTGCTGTGCCTGATCCTATTTCATATTTTGCCTCCATCTGATTGTAGCATCTTGTAATCAGAAGACCTATGGAACTTGCAATCAAATTATTCTGGTGTATGTGGAGTTCATATCCAAACAGTCAGATATGGGCATCCCATAAACCTAAATCAAATAAAACTGTAAAGCAGGAGAAATTTGTCTTATCCAGATATCCAGAGCTGTCTGAGACCTCTCCAAAAATCAAAGTGTGATGCATAGCAAACAGCTTGGAGGAAGAGTAGCAATCAATAGATCAAAGACACGAAGTGAAAAACAGGGCTGTAAATTTAAGCATCCCTAACGCCACGATGCTTCTGAAGCAAGTTTGACAGACCTCTCGTGCTTTTATGGGTACAGCAAAGTCATGCCTGAGGGTTTCAAAATCCCCACTTGAATCTGCAGTTCTGTCAGAGTCTAAGCTGAGCAAGGTTGCTGTTGCCCCTTTACCTGCCCCTCTGCCCCATGACACTGCTGACTGGATTTTTCACCTCTCCCTCACACTGACAAAACCCATACCTAATCCTGCAGTGAGTTGGAGAGCTAAACTGGAAGGAAATGCTTCTTTTCCCCGCTGTATCCCTCATGACATGAGTTGCTAGTTTCTCCCCCTTAACTGGCTCTCTGTATGATCACACAAAGAGAAGAGAAGAGAAGAATGGAGAGAGCATGTAAGGAAAGGCAGAGGGCAATCCCACTTTAGATAATATACCAAACTGCTGTGGAATTGCAGCTTTGAGAACACAACCCCACTCCCAGTCATGCATATGTGTGTATGTGGATGCTCCCAAAGGCCTGCACATTCACTTCACTGCAGTGGCATATGTTTACTTTGATACAGAATTCTTGAAAGGCTGGGTCACCTTGATTCATGAGTTACCCTTATGGAACCACCATATTCTTTGGGATTTATACTTCCATTAAAGTACAAAAATTGCTCTTATCTATCATGGTTGTTCAGGAAATCTTCCTAGTAGGTCCAAACTGTGCAGCGTTTCCTTTCTTCAGTCCAAAAATAGTCTGAAATTGTACTGATGAGATATAAACCCTGCCCAATTTGCTTGTTTCTATTCAGGCCTTGACTCAAAACCTTATTGACAACATTATAAATGTCAACATTTGATACATAATACGTGAATACATTTTAGCAGATGGAGAGGAATAGAAATGAAGACAAGATGCAGTTGAGGCTGGGCTTGGAATTGCAGGAAGGAGAAGGATGAAGAAAGGAGAGATGCCAAGAAGGAAGTAGAGCAGAAAGAGAGAAAGGAAGATGGGAAGGAAGGGAAGAGAAATCACTCCTACTGAGTTCCGCTGAATCAAATAGTAAAAGAGTGAAGGGATAATAAACAATCCATTACCTTCTGCAGCAAAAGGTGAGGCTTCACCTTCGCTCATTCTATGAAGCTCTCTGAGACAAACAGGAGTTGTGCTATGGACAGAAGGCAATGTGTTTGTCCATACTCATCCCATAGCCCATTCTCCATATCCAGGGGTGACGTTTGTTCTTTTCCACAGGATGAACAGGATACCCCCTTGGTCAGAGACAGCTCAGCTGAAACAACCTGTTAACCACCAGTTTTAGATTAGCAAGAGTAACCCACTGCCTAGAACCAGTAGCTTATACCAATGCTACAAACTGCACTAAGCTTCCGGGAGGGTTTTGCCATAACTAAAAATTATGATCATTCTAGATTAAATACCGCTGGGTACCATTCATCACTCAGTCTGTAAAAGAATTCAAACTATTTTAAAAGGCTAATTGCTGTGCAGCAGAAACACATGGCATAGGGATGAACTGCCTGCAAAACAGTCATGGCAATCTGCCAATGCTAACTATACTTTTAGGGGCTAAGAAAAAGATGCCAGAGGACAAGATGAGAAACAATGTGAAAATAAAAGATAAACTTATGATTTCACATTCTGGGGACCAGGTTACCAGGAACTATTATCACTACCTGTGCATCAAACAGGCACAGAATGTGATTATCAGAAACCCCTTTACATTTTCTAAAAAGGACCTGCTATGAACCTTCTCTTTTCTTCTTTTTCCTATGTTGTTTCTGTACTGAATATTCACACTTCTTTTCTTAGAAAGACAGTTGATTTGTCCCAAAGTGTCTGCATTTAAAATTTAAGTGTATTGATTCTGATATTCACTATTTTCATGCTTTTCTTTCTCAAAATATAAAAGAACAACAACAATGTAATACTCAGAGGAAATTTCCCTAGGAAAACAAGGAATCTTTTCTATTTTAGATCCTTGGCAGCTCCATTTTCATAGATCAGATCAGTTTGTCTGCTTTCGGCCTCAGAATTGCTTTTCTAGCCTTCAGCAAGTGCAGTGCACAAGTATAAGTCTGACAAACTTGATTTATGTTAGGAAATAATTTTTCTGTTGTCATAGAAACCACTGCAAGATGATCCAGGCATGAATAAAAAGTACCAATGAAAAGCGAGTTGCTGGTTTGGCCAGTGAAATTCCCCTCATTGTTGATGTCCCATCAGTAATCTCCTTGCCCTCTAATGCAAAAAGGGCAAAAAGATGGTATCTGGAAGGTTGGCTGAGAGGAAAAATTTGCCTAGAGAGAGGCTTCATTGTCATGAGACAGGCACGTGTCTTGGCCCAGAAGAGAGTGTGCAGCCAGCCCAGCTTCTCCTGCAAGGCTGCAGCAGGGGAAGCAAAGTAAATGTTCTTTCCAATAGGGAGCAAAGCCAGACTAGAAATCCCTCAAGCCTGTTACAGAGATGCCCATGCCATGGTGGAAAGAAACAGAATAATTTCCTTCTCTTACGCCATGGATTTGCTTCCATCAGCAGGAATGAATCATATCCACATTTTAATGTTTGCCCAGCTCTTGGCACTGCGCTATGCATAAACCATTTCTGCTTCAGTAAGAGGAAGCATTCACCTGGACAGCAACAAACACAAGGGAGTAAAAGAATCAATGAATGCTGATCATCATGACATGTTCACGTGGAAGCATCTGCACCCGCCCCAGCACTGCCTGCCCACGAGCTCTGTGACACAGCACACACCCTGCCCAATAGAGATGATCACTCATTGCCATTTTTGCACAACGAGAGCACAGGAATGTGCACTGTGTACTACAACACCTACACTCTGCTCAGTCTCCACCATCAGTCATTGACATGTTAGGGGTGTTTATCCCCAAGATTTACAAGGGCAATGAACATTGCTAGTACTTGCCACTACAGCTGTCAGACTGACTTGACGTTATTTCCCAAGGGAAATCTGTTTCTGCATCTGCTACTGTTGGTTCAGTTTACAACAGGCTTTCAGCTAAAGGGCTGTTGCTGTGGATCCCTGGCCTCACAAAAAGGCAGAAAGACAAAAGTGTTACTCCAAAAAAATCAGAAAACCTGCAACATTTTGTGCAGCCTTTGAGTTCCTTTAAGTAGAAAAGCCAGGGGATTTCCGTCCAGAACTCCCCTCTGTTGAAATTAGTACTGGAAATAGTACAAAAAGAGGACATGGATAGATTATAACTTTTTTTTCGCCTCTCATGCTGAGTAGTTGCAGTATGTCAATAATTAGAAAATAGTTTAATGAACCAATATTGCACCTTTTTCAGCTGGTGCACTGTCCAGACAATATTGTTTCCCCCTTATTATTTATCATTTGAAAATATCTAGCAGACAATCTCTCAAAGTCCTTTCTGAGATGAAGCTTACTGGTATTAATTTTGCAAGTGTAAGACACAGAGGGAGGTCTGGCATTGGTTCTGATTCCTGATAAAGTGAAAGCAGCTTTTAGCACTGGGTGTGCCATGGATTATGAAAAGGGAATTCTGAATTGATATTTTCCAATATTCTCTGTAAAATGCATTCTTGTAGGTTTTCCACGCACCATTCTCCTTTTTAATAAAGAAAAAAATACAGTCTACAAGGGGCAGGAAGACAGACGAAATAAACTTGCCTGATTATATAAGTGGATATTAGTGGACATTTTTGACAGGGCTCACTGAACTCTAGTTAAAAGAATCTGAATAGAAAACCTCATCTGCTCTTGGTCATTTGCTCATTGCAAATGACCATTTGCAATTTGGTCATTTGCTTCTTTTCTCGAGAGACACAAAAGTGCATGGAGGATGGAAAATTAAAACAGAACTCAGTTATTGTCATGATTATTGTTGCCAGATTATAAGAAAGTGCCTATCTGCCACTTCTCCCGTATGTGCACATGTACGTCTCTTTTTATGTTCACTGCCTGTCCACAGCTTGTCTCATACATGCATTTCGTTGTGTCTCATTATCGCTTTTCACTCCCATGCTCTTTACAGTGCAAAACAAGGTGTGTATTTGGTTATGAAAATGCTGGAGGGGGTTGAGGGCAGTTTTGCATGGGAGATGCTGTACTACCATGTCAATCACTGCTCCTTCTCTTTCTTAGTCTTTGCAGATGAATCCTGGATGAGCCTCAGCTGGGATGCTTCTGGCACTGGGGAAGCTGAGATTTAGATAGCAGGTTCTCAGCCTAGGTCCCCTGGCGCATGATTCACACAGTGTTACCAAACTTGCGCTGAGGGGCCTGAAGGTTTCCTCCCACCATGCTGAACACCAGGTTTAGAGCTCAGCATAATTTATGGGGTGCTGGGGGAACACGGTCTTTGCCAGTTGAACTCTTTCACTCTAGGCCTACATATAATTCTTTTATTATTTTTTTTTCCAAAGGGAGAGCTGTTGCCTATCAACCAGCCTAGCTACCAAAAAGGGAGTAGGGGAGGGAGACCACAGGCTTTTGCTCCAGCATTATGGTATCCATTGATGCTGGCTGGGTATGCCATTCCTACCTGTCATCCAGGCTCCTGCTGCACTCTGTCCCCTGGGAATGTGAGTACTGATGAACGTTCTGCTGCTGCTGATCTGCTTCCCGCTTTCTCTCCTGATTCGAGCTGTGTGTTTTGACCTGTGTTCAGCAGGGGATGCCATTAAACATCAGAACCTGAAGGGTGCCATGGTCTCTGGGAGGAAGCTTTCTTTTCTTGGAGGCAGCAGGGCACGCAGAGGGACTACAGTGGGAAAGAGCGTGGCACCTTCCCCACGAGAGGGGAGTAGGAATGGGTGGAGGCAGCGCTGCAAAAGCAGCGTGCTTAGAAACAGTAAAACAAAACCCATTCAACTGGAATAACAAAGGCTGCTGAGCAATGGTGGTTGCTGTGACCTGAGCTGTGGGCATCGTGCTCAGCTGCATAACCTACACTCCCCAGAAGAAAGTCATCCCTCAAAAGGAATGCTTAAGTCACCTGTGTGCTCAGATGGCACAGCCTGGACTGCTGCATCCTGGGGCAACTGTAGATCCAGCACATCCATCAGCTGTTTGTAGAGACTCTGACGGACACATGGAACAGGAGAATGGTTGTGGAGATGTGCAAGAGGAGAATTCTTGCAGTAATAGAAGAGTAGAAGCAGCAGGCAGGTTGGTGGGAGAGAAGGTGTGGCATTTGCTGGGATATGGATATAAGGATATAAAATGCGCAGCTGCCAAACCAAACCGTTCCCGTTGCTTGTTTCCTTTTTTTTTTTTTTTTTTTTAAAAATAACCATTGACTTAAAAGACAGAAAAAGATAATAGTATGCCCTCCTTTGTATTCCAGAGCGTCTCCCCTCTCCCTGCTATTTGGCATCGCGCCCATTTCCAGCAGGCACTTTCAGATGCAGATTTCTCCCTGAATAGGTATGGCGGGGCTCTTTGTCCTCATCTCCCCTACCTTCATTAGCGGCTCTGCTGCTGGGGGCCTTGCTCAGCTATCAGAGCGACCAGGGCCGGGCAAGGAGCAGAGCAGAAAAGGCCCCCTTAACACTGATTCATTACCATACAAATGGAGGAACACCCCAGCCATGCACAGGGCGGTATCTTCATAAAACATGCGTAAATAGCACACAAAACAATGATTACACAGCGCTTATGCACCAGTTAAAATTCATCCTGGGTAGGCTGGATAACGCATATCCATATACACTAAAATTGATTCGCTTTGGATCTGCAAATGGTTTATAGATGTCTCTTGAGATAGGGGCACTGCCTGGGGCGTGGTGGACGTATCGGGGCAGTAACCTATCAGCAGGGCAGCAAGCCGTGACAAGAAGACAGATGAGGAGACGAGATGATTCCCCGTTTGTCTGTTGCCCTGGTTCAGGCTAAATGTTGAAAGATGAGACATCTGTGTACGTGTGGCTCAAAGGCCAGTCATCCAGCATAAACGGTGTTTGCAGGTTTGTGGCAAGCAAGAAGACTCTCAATTATCAAGATTTGCTTTGGGTAGGAGAGGAAAATGCTGGGTAACTCGAATGTTCAAGAACTGAAAACCAAACCTGGTTTTAAAGTGCTTTTGGTGAAATATAAGCTGACCTTGTGCTTAGTGAAAATAGTATATAAGAAACACTGTGAAAAATCCATCTTATATGAATATATTAATTCTGTAGCTTTACTCATATGTGAATAGTAACAGCATATAGAAAAAAAGATTGACTGCTGAGAACATGCTCCTGAATGAACATGAGATGGGATGTCACACGTGCAAGACAAGGAATTGTAAGGAAGAAAGAGATTGATTTTCTCAGGCCGTTTGGGATATGTTCCCTCTCTGCTGGAAGTTAAACACTTCTCCATCAAGACTGCTAATCTCTAAATTTCCTGAAGTCACTTAAACTTACACTTCTGAAGTTGTAAATATCAGGGTCATGTTTGGGAGGAAATAAAAAGTGAAAGCAGATCTGACAGCAAAGAGAGGTCAGGCCACAAATAGGGTTAAGTAAAGAGCTGTCCATACTCCAGAAACTGGGGAGCTCCTCGCCTGGACTGTTTAAATCCAGCACTTCTGGACAGGGGCTTTCAGGAGGAAGAAGATACTGAGGCAAAGCCTGTGAACCTCCAACTGCCCTTACAGGTTTGCAGAAAACAGATCAGAGTGGGAAGAGCCACGCGTGCCTTTGGGGTCAAACCCCTCATACAGGTAAAGGACCATCGCAGCCAGATGTCGATAAGTTGGTATTGCCAGGAGAAATGGTGTCAGTCTCTCTGTGGACATCTTGTCAGTACCGAGGGCCCAACCACTCCAGAGAGTGGTTGGACACTGGGACAGACTCCCCAGGGCAGTGGTCATGTGCCCAAGCCTGCCAGAGATCAAGGAGTGTTTGGACAACACTCTCAGGGATGTGGTGGGATTGTTGGGGTGTCCTGTGCAGGGACAAGAGCTGGACTCAATGATCCTTGTGGGTCCCTTCCAACTTCCCAGCATATTCTGTGATTGTGTGATCCCTGAGGATTCACTCAGGGTCCTAGCTGGGTGCTGTGCCCAAATGTGACAACAAATACAGACCAGCTCATCCAAGTGTTTCCTTTACCCTGCACTAGGCTGGGTTATAACCCTAAATCCCTCTGCTGTCAACAGTCACAGTGGCAACACGGGGAGTGCCATTTTGCAAGAAAAACATTTAAAATGAGGGTTTTCTAGTTACGGGCCGAGGTTCATTGGAAACACGTGACAGAACAGCTTGGGTTAGTATAAGGCTGAGAGCTGTGGGATATACCCACAGCAGCTCTGACACCAAACACAAATGATAACCAAAGTGCTCGTACAGCTCTTCCACCTCTGTTCCTCTGCCCTCCTCTCTCACAGGAAGGCGCACTAGGACGGAGGTGGGTGATGGCACT
Source organism: Callaeas wilsoni (assembly GCA_013398955.1). Taxonomy (NCBI): domain Eukaryota; kingdom Metazoa; phylum Chordata; class Aves; order Passeriformes; family Callaeidae; genus Callaeas; species Callaeas wilsoni. The sequence goes on from VWPU01014927.1 coordinate 47,675, forward strand.
GCAGTGCAGCCCTGCAGTGTGGCTGCACATGCTCTGGCTGGGTCTGCTGCTCACTTCAGTTAGACCTAGAGTGGAGACAGATCCTGAGGGGCTAAAGCTGAACAATCTGGCCTGGGAAAACCTGGTTCATCAATTCCAACTCTTTTCTTGCCACTATCAAAACATTTTCTGGAAGCATTTTATAATGTCTACCTACACCAAGAGCCACACAGCATGCTGGATTTGTAACCATATAATTACACCTTCCAAAATAATATATTCTTGCCCTCTAAAGACCTGAACAGGTAGGTAATAAACACTTTTTTGGCAAGTACTCTGGAAGGCCTTCAAAAGCACAGTCTGCTGTGGAGAAGAAAAGGAACAAATCACCCTTTCTATAACCTCTGTGATTTATGGAGGGGAAAAAAAACCCTTAAAATCCACCATGCTTCTTTGAAAACCAGCATAAGGCAATGCTGTCTACAGAAATCTGCTTTATGTCCTTTCAGGTTCTCACTTTTCAGGCATATTTGCTGGTATGTGAAACACATGTAAGCCATTCAGTAACAGCTATGCTTTCAGATCTTTATTAACCAATAGAACTGGGAGACTGGCATATCCCCGCTCTAGAAGAGGAGGATAGGGAAAAGATCTGAGCTCCATGAAAACCAAAATTTGGAATATAATTCAGGATTTCTTGCAAATGTTGATCAATTGACCTGCATCTTGGATGTGAGCCAGGCTGTAGTCTCATTAAGAGAATCCAGATTAATCATATGCCTCTCAAAGAGGCATTTTAGTGAGATTTTTCTGCAAAGACTATTGACATAATTCCAGTTATGTCTAATCCTGGTAAATATAAGGGCAAGTTTTTTAGCATGTGGGTTACAGAAAGAGGTGAAGAGGTATGTCAGGCTAGTTTAACCACAATTTCAGCACCAGTCTGGTTAAATCTGTTTCTAAATCAATCTAGCTGTGCTACCTCTGTGACTAAACCACACACAGAAAGGCCTTAAAAACTGAAGTGATGAACCGCCAAGGAACAGCAGTTCATAATGAAAGCAACAGGGATGATAATTAAACTTCCACCAGTGGTCTGAACTGGCAGTCAGCTCAGTTAGCAAACTAATAAAGAGACAGACCAAATTCCTTACTGCCTGTCTGTGGGACAGATCAGCCTTGACAATGTTTCACCCTACCTCTCTAAAACGGGGTGAAAGACTATTCAGGCAACAGGCGAATCTGTTTCCATTTGGCATACTCCTCCTTTCTCGTGAATTTTCACCTACTCTTTATTAAGGAGCTGTTCTATATAGACTTCCCCACCCCATTTGCCTCTGGACTCCCTGTCCATTACTTCCATTACTCCCTGGCTCATTACTTCTGTTTTGATGCCCACAAGACTTTTTAATAAGAATTAATTTCTTACCTGAGAAAGCCCTAATACGTACCATAGAGCAATATTAGCAAAAACCAGTAGGTTCTGTACTATCTGATTTCTGAGATTTTGTGATAAATTGTGCATCACTGAGAGTAAATACGTTTGGTTTATGTCAGCTGCTGATTGGAAAAAATATTTATCTATTTTCCTCTAGTACAGGTCATACCTATAAATCATCAGGTGAGTTCAAAAGTGGCTTCTCAAGCCGCTACAATGTACATGACAATGTATTTCTCTGACTCATTTTTTCAGAGATACCCTGCTGTATATGAACTGACAAGGTATTTTTGCAGAAATACTTATTGCATGTTCTGTGCTTCATGGCTCTGCTTAGCAGGTGAGCATTAGTGACATGGGTTTTTTGTGACTGGCATTTGCATAACTTGGATACTGTGAGTTCTCTAAAAGTTCTGTGTTTCCAAAGCTCTTCTTATCAGAAGGATCTAGTACAAAATGTGTTGACCTTCTGTGCTTATTAACATGCTTTTGCTTACTGTTTGAGCTTCTTGCAATTTGTAATGTGTTTTATCCTGACAAAATGATAAAGAGTTAGGGAGCAGAAAGAGAGGAACTGCATCAGCTAGAGACTAGACTGACTTATAAGTTGCCCAAATAATTAAACCAGATAGCTGAAAAACAAGGACAAGTTTTTTTCTGACCTATGCTGCTGCTCTTCAAGCAGTTGAAGAGCATTGTACCCTCTTTCCTTTTGTCCCTTTTCTTCTGGGAAAATACACTGTCTTTCCAGTTTTTTCCCACTGGGAAGACATTCTTCATGTAAATATTTTTTGATTTAACAACATACTTTTAATAATGTTTAGTATCCTTATTCAGTTTGACTTTTTTTCTTCCCTTTGCAAAATGCCCTTCATAAGAATGGAATTGCATTAACATTTCTCCTTCAGCCTTCACTGCAAATAGGGACCTGAATGGAAGCCTTGGTTTGAACACTGTTAGTAGAGGCACACCAGTTCAAGTGGGCTACAGCTGTTGAAACCTGCACTGTAATATTGTCAGACAGAGCAAACCATCAAATCATCAAATATGATTTTAAATGAAGCTGAACTCTGAAAGGATTCTGGAAAGAACCATTTTCAGCTAAAGGCAAGGAGAATTACTCCAAATATAATGAAGGAGCTAAAAAAAAAAAAAAAAAAGGCTCCTCAGCTTCCTCAGTTCTAGGGGTTTTACTATGTATTTGTGAATTTTCTAAAGCATTCTTTTCCTCCATTGTCACTGTCTAACACACCACACTGCATAACTGTCATTGTGCATTTACATTTTTCTTTGTTGCTGAGGACAGCCAGCTTGAATTAGAAGCTGTTCATAGCCAAATTCTGAAGTACCAGGATATTAACTTGGATGTGCCAATGGATTAAAGCAGGGCTGTCCCACCCCTTCTCCCAGCCTGGCAGGGGAGGGTGTTGATGGGTCACACAGCTGCTCCTGAACTGCCACTGTTCCTGACTGACATATTTTTTGCTTTACTCTAACACATCAAGCTGTCTGTATCCTTCTGTCAGCTCCAGGCAAGGATGCCAGCCTCTAAGATAAGGGCAGCATGATGAGGCAAGGTTGGGACTTTTGTCAGCCACCCTAGCTTGATCTGCTGCTGCGTGGGTCTGCACACTGCCAAAACTCTGTCATTCCTGTCTCGTGGGCAGCAACTGTTTGTAAAACCAATCTACTACTTTACAAAAGTTATTCTTTCACCTCACACTGGGAATTTGTCAAAGTCCTGAGTCACTGAGAGGCCCCATAGAGGCTCTCTGACCTGGGTTATGGGTGTAGCCCCAACTCCTGCTGTTTGTATGAACAGGAGTGTTCCCTTCAGTGAACCTCACTCCTAAGCAGAAGGCAAAGGATCAAGTGGGGGATTTAATGTTAAGCACCAAATACTAAATTATTACCGTTCGACCTAACTCACTGCCTCCCCACAAATATCTGAATTTCAAACAGATCGTGCTCTGCACAAAGCAAGCCAGTGCTCTTAGTTGGGAATGTATCTGTTATTGCCTAGTACCACACTGAAAAAACATTGATTTACACACACTCTGAATGTTCCTAAAGGCTTAGGAACTAATGTCAGCTGACTGTGTTTGTGCTGGATGCTCAATCACTGCACCAAATATGCTCTGCAAACTAGTCAACTTTAGAATGATAGTGGCACCTTCTTGAGTAAACCACTGTCTCCAGATTACGTGTCCTTTGGGTTTCTTGGGAGCAGAAAGGGAAAGGATGAATGTGAACATGATATGATGACAGCAATGTTGAAATGATTTAATTCAATGTTATTAATATACATTTGGATTTTTTTCCCCATGTTTTTAAATTTCCTCAGGGAAATTTCCTGGATTCTTTTCTTGGCATTTCTTTCAGTCTTTCATTCTCTTTCCCTTTTTCTTCCTCTTTCCATTGTCCCCTTCCTCTCCTTTCCCTTTCCCTGTTCCTGTTCTTTTCCTTCTTTTTCTTTTCTACTCTAGTCTATTCTACATTCTTGGCTTTACTATTCTATAACTTTTTATTTCAAGAAAATTCTAGACATGTGATACAGTTTTGCATGCTTTTTCTCCTAATAATAATTATGGGTCAATTTTTGCACTCTATAAATTTGTATGGATAAATTTGGTGCAATTCTACTGATATTAATGGAATTTTAACTGACATCAGACTCTAACCTGACATTTTAATGATTGATTTGCATGGTATCAACTGTGAGACAATTTGTCTTAAGCCCCCATTAAATCAGAAAACGACTGTTTCTGACTGAATATGCCAATCATTCTAGCTTATCTAGTGAGAGATGCCACATGCTTTCTCCTGCTTTAGCCTTATTTTTTGACAGCTACTTATGCTATTTATTGTCTAATTGGGTCTGCCAATCCTCTCTGCACATCCCAATCTGGCCAGCCTAGACACAAAAGTCTGAAATATTTCTAAAATCTGCATACTGTTGTTGATTACAAGATACAGGGGGGGCAAAAAATGCAGCCTAGACGTGACAACATGCTTACTTCTGTATCATTATTTCCCAGAAAAAAAAAATTAAAATTGCAAAAACTGAAGGAAGAAATTATGTCTGAGTACTCGGTCTTTCTGAAGGGGAAGAAGGACACTATGCACAGGACAAAAGGCACTTTTTTTCCTGAGGCTTTCACACTCACGAGGCAGTAAGGGCTAAATCCTGCCAGTTGTTGCTGTACTGTGAAGGGGGAGGAGGAGGAAAGAGCTGTTCCCCAGGCAGTACCAGGTAGCAGGAGAGGCAGCTTGCTGGTATGCCTCAGTGTTATGTCTGAAGGAAGAGGATGCCCTCACACAGCAACCACTGGTAGGGCTGGCCCTGCTTTGCCTCCATGCAGAGAGACAAGAACTCCCCTGTGCTGGGTCCTGCTGTGAAATCCTGCTCATCAACACCAGGATTCTCTCCATGAAGGATACATGTGCCAACCTCACAGCTGTGGCTTGCCAAGCAGCACACCAGCGTTTGGACTACGGTTTCTCAGTGGGGTTGGCAGAGCTCTGACATCCGCCAGGACCTGATCCAAAGCTCATGGGATTTAATGGGGAAAAAAAAGTCCATTGATCTTGGTGGCTTTGGATCTGTCCTTTTGCTCATCTCTTTTGATGATTTATACAACACTGACATGCATATTTCACTTCTGAAGCACACAGAGCACATGGTTTTAATCTCACCATTTCCCCGGTGACAGGGAAGGAACTGTGCTGGCAGTTCAGCTAAGACACTGAAGAACATTCATTATTCTGTATATTATTATTACTTTTTACTTCTCCATGGAAGGTAGAAATTACAATTTAAAAAATCACAAATATTTTGTTCTACAGTGTTTGCCTGCCCTTAAAGGCACAGTCAAATATTGCAAAGTGCAAATTTTTGTGTGTGTGTAAAAATGATGCGAATGTTTTGTATTGAAATGGGAGGTAAGAGAACATCAAGAACTAAAAGCCACTGTGGGGAGGAAAAAAAAAAATCCCCTCTTCCCTAGAAACAGCTTAGAGAGGGAATCTTTCCAAAGTACCAGGAAATTCTCTTCTCAGATTGGAAGGTGAGAACATTTTAATCTTATGAAGTCTTTGTTTATAACATCAAGATTACTGGGCCATTGGCAGCAGTTCTCTATTAGTTACGCTGATCTGGACCAAGTCCTACAGTAGCAGTGGCTACAAAACAAACTTAAAATAAGTCACAACTCAAGATTCCTCATGACCTCAAGAGCAGTTTTCAGGAGCAGCCAGGGCTTGCTATGTTGTCTGGCTGTCAGACCCAGTATCCCGTGCATTTCTCCAAGGGATGCCCCCTCAGCACCCAAGTTCATCGAGACAGAGCACCTCCTGCCCACAGGACAGACCCACAAACCGCCAAACATTTTCATAAAGCAGGAGGGATGCTTTGCTATATTTTTAGATTTTTCATTCCAGTCCAACACCTTTCTCCGTCTTTGTTTCCTCACTGGCTAGTGCAATTTTTTCAGCACTAGATGTCAGTGTGGACTTGCAATACCAGATTGCTCTGTAAGTTTTCTTTAACAAGAGAGGAAGAACTGCTATCCAGAATGAATCCAAGCCTCTCCAGCCTCATGATATGCTTCCTCTAACACAGGCCTTTTGTTTACTCTTTAAACTCCACGTGGAGAGTGTAGAACTGCTTTCTGTTCTTGATTGGGATTAATATGGCTGTAAAAGGACCCTATCTATTTTGTGATCGTATAATGACTGAGTTAAAGAAGAGTTACCATGAGTCCAGAGGAAAAGCTTTGTTTAGAAAATAATAAAGAAAAAGAAATGGTTCTGAATTATCTTGATAATCTGTGACCCTGCTAAGATAGCATCGCATAGGTGCTCCATGGGGATGGTTAATCCTGAAACTAAGAGTACTCGTCTTAACAAGAACCTACTGACAAGGCTGAGTCTTTGCATTCCTGCTGCCTAGAAAGATACTGCATCACCTTGAAGCATTTTGCTACACCAGGCAGTTACAAGGACTGTTCTAACTTGAACTTGATTTACTATTTGCCTGGCATTTTCTGAATATTGAACTGAAACCAGCTTGGGGCAGAGCAACCAGCCAGGAAGTGTATGTTGGCTGTCTGAAGTGGTGAAATGACTGGTTTCTACCGCTCCTCGGAAAATACTTTGCTTCTTTAAGAATTTTAAGTCCCTCAATCTAAGTTGTGAGCAGTCGCTGTTTTCTTATGGGAAGGCTGAGGAAGATGGATGAACCCTGACTCCCCTCATTTTGCAAGCAGCAGTCTAGAACAAGACACTGCTTCTCTTGCTCCTGGAGAAGTACAAACTGGGGAAAGGCAAAGCGGAGAGAGGAGGAAGTGGGTTCACAATTCTGATTTCTCATCTCTTACTTTCATGGGTTTTGGCTTCTGTCGAGTGGATCTGAGCCAACACGACAGATGGAGCCTTTTACACCACCCTCATGCTTGGTTTACACCAGGTGTGATGCACAGAAGCCGAGGCAGAAAACGTTTCTGGCAGGGAGCGCAGAGCTCTCTGACATCCTCCCGACTCGGTACCGTTGTAGCTGTGCTCTAGGCATTCAGAAAAATCCAGTGACGTGCTTTTGTATCCCTCACTGTGCCTCAGCTAATAAAGTATTATCCTGATATGTACATTGGTATGCCTCACTTTTATTATACTTGATGGTTGTTACTGTCCCTTTGACTCCCGCTGCACAAAGTCTGTGTGGCACATGTGACTGCCCAAGCAGCTGTGCTTAACATTCCTGTGTAACTACCTAGAGTGGTTTTTGTTTCTCCTTATTAGGCTTATCAGTAGCAGACTGCAAGTAGGGAGGTGTAGAATATTAATTAATAATTCGTATAAAATATGAGCAAATACTGTGCAAAAATAAGGACAAAGGCATTTTTTCTTCTGGACTCTGAGAAGTTAAGGTAATATTTGGTAGATAATAGAGAATCTGAGAGAATACAGATTGCACTTGGCAAATCTAATGTCACATGGCTCTACCACCTGCTCTCATTCCTACATTTTTCACTGTTACTTTTCTGTAATACTGTTTTCCATTTACTTACCTCTTTCTATAGATGTCTGGCAGTCAAAGAATTAGTATCAATAATGAAAGATGTATCCTGTGAAAGAGCTTTGCCTGCAATCAGGTTCTGAAGACTGATTTACCTGTGCAATTCCTACTGTGTCACGACTTGAAGTGTCTTCCTTATTATTAACTATCATGAACTGCTCTAGATAAAGCTCTCTGTAAAGCCAGCTGTCTCTTCAGGTGCAGAAGGGTTTTGTGGTCCTACCCTGCACTGAAAAGCAAATTAGTGTGATTCAGGGATATACCTCGAAAGACTACCATTATTTCCCCCTGCCCAAGTAAAGGGAGCTTAAGGGGATCAATGGTCCTTCCCTAGCTCCCGAATCCACACTCAGCTGGCATTGCTGGGTACTGACACACCAGATCTGAAAACGAGAGAGTAAACATGCTTCCCATCTGTTACTTTGTCCTCCACCCCCTCTTGGAAGTCACAAAAACAGAAAAATGGGCTGGATGGGACGTTTATATGTCAGCTTGTACGCCCTGGACTCGCATACCCACAGATGTGTGTATCACGCCTTGCCCAGATAAACATGCACTGATGTCACTTCATTAATGAAATGGTGCAGGTGCCTTTGGTTTAGAAATGGGCATCGTCTAAGCAGCTATTTGTCTTCTTTTGTTTCTTAAACATGTAATAAAAATGAGGATTGGGGGAGGCTGTAACTGCATGAAAGATCAGGAAACTACACAGAGAGGTGATTGATGCAAAGATGATAACCAAAAAGAAACCCTCCAACGAGTAAAACTAATACAGTTTGTGGGAGAACCAGTACCAGTACTGGCCTGATCATGTACCAAAAAGGCAAATTCATATGAATAGCATTAGGTATTGCCTCTGGTTACCTACATAGGTACTCAGTGGCTATGATAACACAATTGTGAGTGTAGGACAGCATAAAAATTATTAGGGTGAAGACCCTTTCCTATGAAAAATCGTGGACTGAAGTATATTTCTTAAAGTACTACTTTATAGCATGTGGTAATGAAGTGCACAGCACAAATTGTCATTTCGTCAAGTATGTTATTTCCAAGTATTTCTTCCTGTACAAAATGGTCAATCAATAAGTCCAGTCAAAATGTCAGTTTATTTTCAAGATTAAGTTATCTTCTTTGTGAACATCAGTTTTCTCTACAGGCAACTCTAGAGTACAAAATACAGCATATTGTTTGCAGCGTGACAGAAACTTCAGAAAAGCATAAACTTCAAACAAAAGACAGGAGGCTTTAAACAGAATTTTTGTAAAGCAAGGGTGAACTTCCTTACCCTTGTGAGCATCACCACACATTTCCAGAATAATTTTAGAAACTAAACCTTGAGTTTGACAAGCAGCTTCGTTTTTTTATTCCATGAAGATTGATCTCAACATGTTGCAGAATTGTTTTTCATACGTCAGTGTAAGCATGTGCCTAAATCTTCATATGATTAACATCAATATGTATAAAGAGTTATTCAATGTAAATAAAAATCTAAGACACTGGATAATGGGGTCTCCTGCATCTATAAAAACACCAGACACCAGCTGGAGCGTCACTGACACCAAAATCTATCTAAAGAGATTCCTACAATAGGTTTATGTGTTGTTTGTAGTCACACTGAGAGGGATTATATGGGACCGATTTCCCCCAGCATACAGATGTGAACATAGAACAGCCTCGTCTGCGGGATGGCTTACGCCAGCTACAGAAGTAAGGCATGTGCATTTTACACATCTTATTTTGGGGGGATAAAACCGTTCTGTTTTGCTTTCCCTGTGAGCAACTGAACACATCAGAAGTCTCTATTTGCAGTTATCTGTGCGGAAGTGGTGTGCGGAGCTATTTCTTTTAAACAGATGAAATACACAGTAATGTAAAAACTGCACTGACCTCTTCCAATCACAGTGTGCACTTCTAGCCTGGTACCTGCTCAGAAAATCTAGTTGGCTAAACCTTTTTAGAAGCCCACACTAGCTATTATAAAATTAAGCTGTATATTATAAGGGTATGGGATTACTTTTTAAATCTTTCTCCTTTAGAAAAGAGTGTCTGATCAGTTCCGAACAGAATGAAACTCTGGCTGGCTTTATTAGTTCAGGCTCAGATGCTTCTTTCACTACTTCTGTCAGTAGTGAAACCTTGCTTAAATCCTTGTTTCAGTGTCCCTTTAAAAGCCATCAAGGAAGGGGGCAGGAGGGGAGAAGGGAAATGATCTGTCTGCATAGCTCACTGTCGAGCAAAATGCAGGCCGCTGTTCCATTTATCAGCACACATTTTCTAAAATGTGCAATATTATGAATTTACACCTAATTTTGTATGCTTAGGGCACACCTGCCACCTGGTATGTTCAAGGAAACTGGTCAAAACTCAAGTTCATAATTTTCACTTGCTGATAGTCAAGGTGGTGCAACCAGAACTGAAGTGGAAGTATGCACCTTATAACAAAGAACAGTGAGTATATTTGCCTGTCTAAACCAGTTTTTTCCCACTATCCTGGACAAGGAACAAATAGTGCTTATTTAAGTATGAATACGATTCCCTAGATGTGTTTCTACAGGAATAAAAGCAGCATTTGCCCATATAGACCTACAGAAGTTAATTTTTATGTAACTATCTGCTTTTCTACTGGCTCCTTGAAATCTGTAGAAGTACGGTCAGCAGCAAGATATTCTACTTTTTCTCTGCAATGCTTCCTCTCATCACCAGTGACTTTCTTTTGTAACTTACAAAGTTTTTATGTGAACTACTTCTGGAGTGTAGTAATGAACAAATGGGTAGAGGTTACAGTGCCAGATACTTGCCTCTACAAGACTAGACAGCTAATAGACCTTTGTTAGAAGAAATGTTAGCCTAAAAATCTAACTGTACTGTTGTTTATATAAAGCAAATTTTCATATGTAGAAAAATTTCTATTCATTTTTCAGAGAGACCAGGAAGAATTGAGGGGAGAAAGCTGGCTCAGAGGCATGGCACTTTCTTCTTTTTTCTGAAGATGTAGGTGTTATTTGGGAGACGTGTCTTGTTTAGACTCACACTTGATAGTGAGAGAGCTGCAAATATGTCCTAGATGCAAAACAAAAACTGAAGCCTACAAAAAAAAAAAAAAAAAAAAAAAAAAAAATCATATTGCACTGGGAGCAGTCATGCTCTCTGAGAAGGGAACACAGGCTGTCCTGTTGTGATTTTTCTGTGAAATATCCTATGCTGTTAAATGTAACTTTCTGAGTGTAAGACTGAGTAACTGGATGTCTTTTCTGTAAGGCTTTTTTTCCACCAGAGGCTTTATAATTTAATCCTAAATTGAATAAAATGTTATTCCCAGTCAAATATGATCTGTATTTAATACCTGCTCAATTCTTAAATCTGCTGTAAAAAAATACAGAAAGTACTGTGATACTGTGTAGCAATGTACTATTTTCAAAATGCTATTTATTCTAGAAGCTGAACAGCTCTACTAACATTCAGTAGTGGAAATTTTAAAAACTCCATAAAACTCTGAGCATGCTCCCTCTAACCCTGCTCCAATAGGGCTCAACATGCCACAGGCATTCTGTGAGCAGCAGAAATTATGAGTCATGTTTGCAACATCCTTTGCCCAAGCAGATTCCTGGAACCTAGCAGGATAGGAATTCCTACAGTAGCTTTCCTTTCTGTGGGAACATTAGAATCTCTATCTTCTACATAACCACTTATTTTCTATACCGTTAATGTCTCTGAGGGATTTGGCTGAAGCTGGACAAGGATTTAAAAAGTAACCAGTGGCAGAGCAGACAGCATATCCACACTGATTTTCTTTCTGCAGGGAATTGAACTAGAAAGTGCTCATGATTGATCTACTTTGGAGTATCTACCACTGCTAGCAGAGACTGCAGCTTATAATTCACAAGTGGGGATGACATAGCTTGGGACGGCAGATTATCGACCCCAGCTGTCTGCCCAACACCCAGCACACAAAAGACTCTTCATGAGACAGCTGTGGAATCACTGCCTGTTGCTGAAACGTGAACAGTTTACACCAGCATTCTCTACATGGGGTTCAGAGTATTCACAGAGTGTCTCAGCTACTCGGAAAAGCGGTGTTGGAATGAAGAGTTAGGGCTAGTAACCTCCTGTGCCACTCGCAACCATGGTACCTCTTCTTGCAGACCCAGCTGTACGCTGCAGTGATGCCAGAATGTGACCACATGCAGTTCTAACAGAGATGGCAAAACGAGGGAGAAAGGAAGGCCTTTTGCATCTGAGAAGGAACATCAAAGATGCCACAAGTGTACGTGTAAGGCTCCATAATACTTTGTATTTTAATTAAGGTTTGGATCAGTTTTATCGTATTAATTATAAAACAGCTTGGATACTGTGCCATAGTGACATAGACAGGAATGTAGCTGGAATGCCTACTGAGACAGTATGATGGAGAGTCCTGAAGCACTGCTTCATGGTGACATAGCCTATTTTAGAGCAGACGATAATAATAATCCATAAAAACAAGCAGTTTTCCTCAGATGACTGACTGTAGAAATCATGTTTATATAATGTATGTGACCCTCAGTATCAAACACGGCACAAAACAGTTTTATGTCTCTGAATGTTTTGTCATGAGCAAACTGAGCCTGCTATCCACATGGGTATTATTCACTGGGATAAAATTTTCAGCTTAGTTAATCCTCGTGTAAAAAACGGGACTTTGAGTGAGAGACTGAGGTATACAGGATTTTCCTGTATCACCTGTGAACCAAAGATGTCAGAGATTTTCGTCCCGCTTTCTCTATGTCCGCATGTCTCCTGCTATGTCCACACACTCTGGGAACAGAGACTCGCAGCAAACCGTCCGGGTTGGAAGTCGCCGACCCGATAGAGCTCCCGAGGGGGACAAGCGGCCCTTACACCCACTGCCCCGCTGAGCCGCGGCGCAGGCGGGCAGCTGGGAGCCGCCCCAGGCGCCGAGGTCGGGCATCCGGGCGTTTGCTGGAGCCGCAGTGGCGGAGAACCGAGCGGCGGCGCGGCAGGAGGGTACAGGAGGGCACCGCCGCCCCGCCGAGCCGCCTCCCGCTGCAGCCGCTCCTCTCCTTCACCTGCCGGGGCTCGAACGGAGCGCGGACACAGGGGCCGCTCGCCTTCCGCCAGCGGCGGTTTGGCTCTCCACTGGTGCCCGGGCGGGCGGGCAGCCCGCGGGACGCCCCTGCGGGCGAGGAGACAGCGAGCTCCCCTCGTGTGCGTGCGTGCGCGTGTCCCGGCGGCGGTCCCATCGCGGGAACCCTCCCTCCCTGCCGAGGCGAGCGCGGCCGGAGCCCACGCGGGCCTCACCTGGCGCTGCCCCGCACCTTGCGGGAGGAGCGGCGCGGGAGGCGGGACGAGCAGGCGAGCCCTGCCCGTTGCGCCGCCGCCGCCAGGGGCCAGTCTCCCGCCGGGCGCGGGAGGGGGGAAGGCGAGGCGGCGGCCCCCGCCCGCCGTAACCGCTCCCCATCCCGCCCGCTGGTGCCGCCCCCAGCATGGCGACACGGTAGAGGAGCGGCTGCGCCGGGGCGACCGCCCCCTCCCGCCTCCTCGGCACGGGCACGGCGCGCCGCGGGCGAGCG
>VWPU01014928.1:0-131300 GCA_013398955.1 Callaeas wilsoni
AGCCGTCCCGGGCAGCGCAGCCCCGCAGCGAGCACGGCCCGCAGGAGCCAGGGCGGCCCCCGGCCTCCGCCCGGCCGAGGGAGGGGAGGGGAGGGGCGGGGGAGGCGGCTCGGTACCTGCTGCGTGCTGAAATCCCAGCCCAGGTAGCAGGGAGCGGCCATGGCACGGCACGGGCCTCAGCCGGGAGCCGGGGCAGGGACCGGGACCGGGAAGGGGGTGGCTCTGCTGGCCCGGCCTCCCCGGGCAGCCGCCGCCCGCCCGGCCCAGCGGAGCGGCAGCACCGCGGTTAATCAGTGCTTAGGGAGCAGGGAGCGGCCCGAGCTCTCCATGCCTTGCACGGAGGGGCCGGGAAGAGCTCGGGGGGTGATGCGGTGGTGGACCGAGGCCACGGTGCGGTGATGCTGTGCTGGGGATGTCCCGAACGCGGGCCCGTTCCCCGCCGCGCAGCCCTGGTTCACACACCGGGGCGAGGTGATGCTGTCCCTCATTCTGGTTTGCGCAAAGCAGGGAGCTGGGTGGTAACCCACAAAAAGCTAGCACACGGGTCATCAAAACTTTACACTGCTTATACCTTTTAACAACCACGCCCGCTTTTATTGGTGACAAATTACATGACTTTCCCCTGCGTTTGAGTCTGGGGTCCGTTTTGAGTAGGTGGTCCATGAGTCGATGGTCGTGATTGCCCACTGCTGGGATCACTTTTCCCCCAGTTATTGTTCAGTTCTCCTGAATTCAGTCTTGGTGGCTCTTGTCCAGACAGCCCATTCATCTTGGGACTGTCTTCCCTTTTCCTTAAAACAACAGATTAGCCAAGCATACAGAATTCACAATGCAGTTGCTTAATCATAACTGACCAGCTACAGCTACTGGTTAGCAACTAAAAGAAACCACCTGCAAAGTTTGACACAAACCCTTGTTCAAGTCTTGAGGGGCTTGGGATCAGGATGATGGGATGGTGGGGTGATGTGATGGTGGGTCACACCATGCCAGGGTGGTGCCTGGGGCGGCTGAGCACTGATAACCAGCACCCGTACACGGGGATCTCCAGCAGCAGCACCCAGGCCAGTGAGGAAACACCAGAGCTGCCGTGCAGGAACCACCCAGGAACCAGAACCAAATCAAAGTGAGCAACCTCAAGCCACAGTCCCAAGGAATTAATTAAATTTTAATATCCCTTTACTGGGATTAATATCCCACAGCCCTGTTGTGGTATCGCACTCTAATCAGCACACACACATACAATATTCCATTAAAAAACATATTGTTACTTTGGCTGAAGTATTGTTTTCCAGTTTGCCTTTTGTCACTTGGGAGGGTTGGGTGCATTTTAGGGTTTTGCATTATCTGCCATAGCATGTGACAAGCAAAGTGGTATTCCTTAATCAAAAGAAGACTCATCTAAAATATGCTTCCATTCTGCAATCAAGGCAGTATCTCAGCAGCGCCTTAATGAAGTCAAATAGGTTTTGCATGCCCGGGATCTTAAACTGTTTTTACAGTACAAACAATTTGAGATAGCTCAGTTGGTCAGAGCATGGTGCTAATAATGCCAAGGTTGTGACTTTGGTCTCTGTATTTGCCATTCACTTAAGAGTTGGACCCATGTGGGTCTCTTCCAACTCAGAACATTCTGTGATTCTAATTATAAAATATTATGAAATTTTGTCATAGACTGAGCATTTAAAATATATATCCAGTGATTTCTCAAAGCCCTAACACCCATAGGTTTATGCTTTCAATATTTCTAGTTATTATCGCAAAGGACAACCTTTAGAACAATAGCCACCAGGTAGTGGTGGAATTTCCCTGCCCCTGAAGAGCTCATGCTGGATTAACCTGTCCTGAACAAAGGTCTGACTTAACCAGAGGCTGTGAAGGAAATAATGTTTTTGAAATGTTACCAAGAACTGTTTCCTCAGTGTAATTTTTACCAGAAAACAAAGGATCAAATAGCACACAGAAGCTGGGGTTTTTATTAATGCAGAATGTGGCTGGTAAGCCAGAGAGCAGAGGCTTGCTCAGCCCTTTCACTGCCTGCGTAGTCCCTGTAAAAAATAACAGATTCAAAGGCTGAGGCTTGAAGTGCTGCAATTTTCAAAAGATTTGAAAAAAATGAAAAGAAATTGAAGTCTGTACGTCTGAATGTAAGAATGATGAATGACTTCAGAGAAAGAGAAATTAGTGGATTTTAATTTTTTTAAAGGAGGTATTGGCTAGTAGAAGGGCAACCAGAGTTTATAAATAAATAAAGCAATCTTGTGAGGATGTAAGAATCGGTTACATTCTTCAGCAATCAGGTCAGAATACTCTCAGAAAACAAGACATCGCTTGATTTAAACAGCACAGAAAAGTTGGGGCTGGAATAACTACCTTCCTATTATCAATCTCCTTAAATTAGGAACAAGGGGCCAAGACAAGTCAGGAGGAGGATCCACAGAACGATAAAGTGGGAATGTTATTGTTGTTACTTTCATTGTTCATGTTTCTCGAAAGAAGGAAGTTTGGAGAATCAATGCCTTACCCAGTCACTCTGCTGCCCATCTTTTCATCAAGACAGTGTTGTCTCAAATTCATTGTTTGTGTATGGAAAATGTGCATTGCTGCTGTTCGTTCTGGACTCAAATTCATGCTCACAGATACTGCCATAGCCTCCAAAAATGTTTCCTTCTTCTGAAACCGAAGAAGGTTTAGCTGTGCATTTATCAGTGAAGTTGCATTCATGTACTCGTGGTGTTTTAGCACTGACAAATCCAGAATTTCCAGAGGGGATGGACAAAATGCCGTTTATAATTGAAATGTCACCACTGCAGATTAACAGCTTGAGGCAAAGCGCAGATTAATCACTCAAGACACATGGAGCAGAGTAAAGGGAAAAGCAAGTTTATTCCCCTTTTCCTATTAACTAGTTTCTGACCTGATGGAGAAGCAATGCTTCCATGCTTTCCTAGGCCCCTGGCTGTTTAGATAAGTTACAGCTAGGACGCCAATTAAAGCTATTTTTTCTTCCCCCACTGTCAAGTTAACTGCAACTGCACATTTATATAAATTCATTGCAAAACATAAATTAACTGTATTCCACATTCCTACGTACTGAGATTTTTCACTTTTTATTCTCACTTCCAGTATCAAAACCTGCCTCTGATCTCAGCTGCACCCTGATATGAACTTAGATTTAACTGCACTCTTCAGCTTTGCACAGGGGAACTCCTTCGAAAACAGTGATAGCCTAAGTTCCAGGCTTCATTATCATCACATCGTCTGAGACATGCCAAGCTAGAGAGCAGATAGACCAGACCTTTGATATAAATTAGGATGACTGTATTGACAGCAGTCCAGCTACGCTGATTTATACCGGCTACATAATTTAATGGGATGTGGAAGGACTCACACCTTCACAGGAAGCCCATGGGCAACTACAAAGCTAACAGTCCTCCTGCTTCCAGCAGTAGATTTTGGGCACCTAGCTAGTTATTTTAAGTAGCAGGGCAGCCAAGGGTTTCTGAGCCCCAAGAACATATTCCACATTGGTGCATCAGCATAGGTGGGCCCTGCAGAAACAATGGCACGGGTAAAAGTCACTGCACACAGAGACTTAAGTTAGGAACATGCAATAAACCACAGCAGCCTGTGTTAGTACAGGCATTATTAAGTCTGCTGGCACAATTATCCTTTCCCCAATAAGAAATCGTGTGGCTCTTTAATTAGCCTCAGAAACATTAAACGTAGTAAGCTGGGTCAGATGCACGGCAAGTTACTTTTTGCCAAGTAACCTGAGTCATGTGCACTGCTGCTAATGAGGTGGGAGATGTTTACAATGTTAAGCTCCAAGTAACACAACAATAACACATTAACACATCACGTTAAAAAAAAAAAGAAATAATCTCAGCCTGAGCACTAGACCTACCTGCTGGAACAGTATCTGAACAATGGCAATGCTCTAAAGGTCATTCCCTTTCTACTTAGCATTGCAAGTGTACTCTTCTCACAAAATCTCCAGCAATGTTTAACCAAGTACTGAGAATATAAAATACCACAGTACCATAAATTAAAAGATGAAGTTTCTGTTCTTTTTATTGAGATGGCATTTTAACACCAAAAGTGTTTTTCTTTCCCTAAATACGTGCTTATCTGTTGAATTTATTTTTGCACATGATCTTGTGGTAACCATTATGTTTGTCCATACCTCCAAATGCAGTGGAAATTCTCATTATTCACTCTGTAAGAATAAGAACTTGATGTTTAAAAGCAATGGATTGAGGGTGGCTGGTTTTTTACTGACTGTACTGTGAACACCTGAATGTGAGGAAAAACTTCTTTACTGTGCCGTGAGCACACACTGGAACAGGCTGCCCAGAGAAGTTGTGTTGTGGAGTCTCCTCACTGGAGATGTTCCAGAACCAGAACAGAGTTCTGTGCAATGTGCCCTACGATAACCCTTGAGCAGGGATGTTGGACCAGGTGACCCACTGTGGTCCCTTCCAACCTGACCCACTCTGTGATTCTATGAAGGCATGTACAAAGATCCAGCGAAGTCCCTGGACTTCAAAGTGAATGAGTTCCACAAGAGGAAGCCCAGAGCACAGTTGTTACATAGAGACTAAAAATGTAGATTATTTAAGTATAGTAATTATTCCACAAACTTACTGGCTGATTTAATTTTTTGACATGTTCATATTCAAAATGCCAGGTGTGGTACTGCATTAACCAGTTCAGGCCCTTTACAGAGAACTCATGAAGAATTGGTGCAGGATTCCATATAAAAGCACACACAAGCATACGAATAATGAGTACAAGAAAAGAATTTAAATGATGGCTCAACTACACAGTCTCAATTATACCATCAGTTTCATAGGTATTGGTCAATTTGCAGCTTTTATTTAATCATGTACATAAAATCCTGCAATTTCACTTCTATTGAATTCAGCAGAAGATGTTTTGACTTCAGTGGGTGCTGAATCAGGCACTGTGGAATTGTATCTGGTTTTATATACTCTAGTTTTACAGATGTAATTTCCTTGACTCAATTAGGCTAGCAGTGATTATGAAGTGCAGTACAAATTCCTCATGAGATTTCTGCATGGAAGTGAAGGATGCTTCTGAATAACAAATTATTTTTAGGATACTTTGCTCCTCTGCACAGACTTCAAGTCCACGTTCATTCTCACAATAGTAATAGTACTTAACCATCCTTTTTGGAGGACTATCCTAACTACAGCCATTTGCAAGGCTTATTAAAGTTAACTTATGCACCCAGCAGTTTCTTGAAGCTGAATACCAAAGTGGTTTGTGTTCTAATGCTCAAAAGCAAATATCTCAGAAGCAAGATGGTGTCATCCAGATAAAGCTTTTCATTAACAACAGATTAACCAGTTCTTTCATGCTGTACTTGATTCTTATCAAACTTCACTTACAGATAAGTACATCTTATTGATTAAAAGCAATCAAAGATAAACTCATTCCTACTCAAACAATTCCTGAATTGGAAACTAATATGGGACAAACTTTGCACTTTTCAGCACCATCCTGCAAGGACCAAAAATCTTGCAATCAAGAGTGAATCAAAATCCTGTCATTTTCAGGTGGAAAAATCAAGGCAGAAAAGTTCTATAGCTTATACAATTTGTTTTAGACCCTGCTTGAAATTCCCACAGAATTCCTATACGCCTATTTTGTCTATTGGGAGAACAAATAACCGTAGGCTGTTGTCACCTCCCAGAACTGTAGCCTTCATAACTCCATGGACAGGAAACAGTCAGGGAAGTAGTTGGTATAGAAGAGAAGGAGGCCAGGGAAACTGTGAGGGAAGATGGCAAAAGTTCATTTGTTTAAAATCTCTAACTGGTAAATAAGTTCGGTTTCTTCTTAGACTTGCATCTGCACATTGTCACTTCTAAAAGGGAATTTCAGAAGTTCTTGGTGGGCAAGGACAGCAGAGCTGTAAAATGAACGACTCCTGACCCTCAGTTTTGGAGGCTGATTGTTTGCCCAGGAGAGATTCCAGTCCTATGAATGAGACAACCGACAGAGGGAGCAGGCTTCTAACAAAGTAAATTTAAGCATTTTAGTTTTCTTTTTGTAGCAACTAACACGCCAAAGGAATATTATTTAATCCTCAGCAAGTCAAGACAGAAGAACAGAGGCTTTTAAATGCTGCTTATGTCAGGCACAAAAAACACATACAGAACATCTGCTGCATTTCACTCTCACAAGCAGCACAACTGAATTTGACATATGGGAATCCAGTAACTTCTGTTTGACCACATTTACCATCCAGAAAAAGGAAAAAAAAAAAAGCAAAGAATGTGGTTCTGCAAAGGAAACTGGGAGCACTCAACACCTGCAAAGCCAGATAAGTGAGTCCTAAATCATAGAATCACAGGATTTCAGGTTGGAAGGGACCTCTAGGATCAACTGGTCCAACCTTTCTTGGCAAAAGCGTGTAAAGCACAAGATATTTGGTATGAAACCCTCAGTGCTAACTTGGTGTGCTTGATTTAAGCCTTTAGAGACACCCAGGCAGAGTGCAGGATCAGAGATATTCGGTATATGCCTACCTACACACACTGCCTAATTATATTTACCTAAAGACACAAGGAATAAAAGGGGTAACTAGAATCTTACCAAGGAAACATGAAGATGGACTACATACAACCCAAGCTCACCAAACCTTCAGAGAGACCTGAAGGACAGCTGGTGCCTCCCTTTGACATACTTGAACCCTTTAGGTCTGAAAGCACATGGAAGATCAGATCAGAGGAAACACCTCAAGATCATCTTGAAAACTTCCATGAAAGGATCCTTCACCCCATTAGCAAGGACATGCAGAGAGCACCAGAAATAATCTTGCACCATCAGAAAGTCCTGTGCTCTACTCACAACACCCCGTAACTGGGGCATGCTCTAAGGTTGTGCTTTCAAACAATAGAAATGTGTATGCTCTTATCGAAAATCTCACTAAAAAGTAAACAATTACTATCAATTCTACTAATACTGTCTGGAATCTAAATAATAGCAGCCACCTTGTTTCTACCTTTCTTTGTGTTATTACATTTTCTAACAATAAAATAGTTGCTTCCTTACACTTCAAGACTGCAGTTAAATAAAAATTTTAAAAGCACTATAGAAAGCTAGAGAAAGGGGATTATCACAGTAACTTTGATTTTCCTTCTCAGTGCCAGTTAAAATGTACAGACATTTGTATTCTATCTTTTTAACCTCCATGAGCAGTGCTGAACATGTCTGTAATTCAGCACACGAATATAATGAATAATATACCTCCGGTCTCAGGTGTGCAGTAAAACCTAGTGTTACAGGAAATGCATTCAGTCAGTTAACCATTATGAGCATTTTTAATTATCTTTAAATCGACAATTATTCCTAAAAGGTCCTCCAAACAATTTTTAGTAAAAAACTAATTTACCACACACAAATCAATTAGTATGAGATAAAATTAGTTGCATCTTTTTAAATGAGATTTTGCAACCAAGGTCAAGGGCAGTAAACATCTACTTTAGGTTCTAAAAGCCACTGCTTTTGGACTATGAAGTATTCTCAATTTTTTTTTTGCCTCAAGGAAATGAAGAATTGGTTCCATTGTGATGAAAGAAAAGAACTTAAGGGAAATAGGGCACTTCAGACTTCAGTGGATAATCAAGTGAAAACCACTTAGATGATGTTTTGATGAAGAGTTTGTTCAATTAAAAAAGAACAAGTTTTGACACAAACCTAATCATGGCAATAAATTTTCAGAACCTATAGTGCTGTTCAAAGATACGTGTGCCAGTGCTAGAAAATGGCTTGGCTGCTTATATTCCTCAGCAACCTACAACCCAAATGGAGACCTCTAACGTTTCAGTCTCAGGCAAACACGGTCATGCCACTCCAATAGTGCCACCTGCTGCGTACTGGGAAAGTGTACAGGGCTCCGGAGCTCCAGGTAACTCGATGTAAAGATTGACTGAGTGATTTAAAAACAAATCACTGTGCATGTATGACAGTAGGGATTTATTTTTATTTATTAGTAATACCTAAACAGGCAGTGCCTAAAAGGAAGTTGTTCCACTATGATATAAGAACAGAACCCGTGGGTAATCCGTTTTCAAGTTTATCCCAGTGGCATAATAAGGATTAGCTACATCAGCTCACTACACATCAAAGTCACAATTAACCTCATGTACTTTCTGATGTCATGCAGATTAGAGCTGCAATTCATTTTATTAATCATATCCTGGTTGCAAATTATTCACAAAACACACACACACATATATATGTGTGTGTGTGTATATACAGAGACACAGACATGCCTTGATGGCAAAGTGTACCTGCACAAACACACATACACACAAATCCATGCACACCTCCAGGGACCGAATCAATCACAACTCAAATCCTGTGTGCAGTTTTGGGCCTGTCACGACGAGAAAGACATCGCTGGAGTGTGTCCAGAGAAGAGCAACTGAGCAAGGAATGGGCCTGGAGCACAAGTCTGATGAGAAGCAGCTGAGGGAGCTGTGGGGGCTCAGCCTGGAGAAAAAGAGGCTATGGGGGGACCTTCTCACTCTCTACAACTCCCTGACAGGAGGCTGTAGTGAGGTGGGGGTCGGTCTCCTCTCCTGGATAACAAGCGACAGGACGAGAGGAAATGGCCTCACATTGCACCAGGACAGGTTCAGGTTGGATATTAGGAAATTTTTTCATGGAAAGGGTTATAAAGCATTGGAACAGGCTGCCCAGGGAAGTGGTGGAGTCACCATCCCCAGAAGTATTCAAAAAACACTTGGGGAATGGCACCTGACAACATGGTTTAATAGAGAACATAGTGGTGCTGGGTTGACTTGCTGATCTTAAAGGTTTCTTCCAGCCTTAAGAATTCTATGAAGATTCTCTGTTCACAAGTTCTCCCTGAAAAGCAAACAAAATGCGACGTATATGGGATTGGCTGAGCTAATCCTGTTCGCAGTTCCTCCCCTCTGCTGTACCACCTGGACTCATTCCCTTCATCTCACCTGCCATCTGGCTCCTTTACCTGGTTTGTGGTTCTCTTGCTTACCCGTGCAACTGCTTGGGAGGGGACTGACTTGTATAAACCATTCACGTAACTACATGTGATGGCTTTCCCGTGATCCCGAGGGAATGGCGCAGCACAAATAACAATAATTTCTGATCAGATACAAACTTGTTACATGTTAAATGCTCTTCTAATGAGAAGTGAAGTGCACATCTCTGATGACAGAGCCTATGTTTCACGTTTAAGGATGCTATCCCAGTAATTCCTCCTGCCACACACAGGCAGGCTGCACACATCACTTTCACAGGAGGTCAGAGAGTCAAATAGTGTGACTGGAATTTTAAAAAGGTTGGGTAACTTTTATGACCATTAATAATGTTTGTATTGAATGCCAACTCAAACTGTAATGAGGTTAATTAAATCTCCTGTCCCAATGTATAAACCAACTGCCTGAAGGTCCAGAGGCAGAATCCATATGACAGTGACTCAGAACACTAGACAAACAAGGCAATTGAGGCACTGCTTGCTATTCGTATTTGTCACTGCTGAAGGCAGAGTATCAAAGTAGATCTAACAAAGTAACGATACATCAGAACAATTCTAACATGATGTGCTTTTTCTGGGGTAGAGAGAAGCCAACTTGAAGAGCATCCACAGTGTCTGACAGAATATTGTGTTTACTGTTGTCTCCCTGGCTAAGGCAGGAAAGGATGGCAGCTGAGGTAGGTAACACAACTGTAAGACACAAACATACTGGTGAGGCAGGAGTAATTATTAACAAGTCAGCTACAGCAGACTTACACATGTGAGCCTGCTGAGCTTTCCCAGAACTCTGTGCACTGCATATCTAGACTCATCACCTGCAGACACAGACTTTCCAAGGGGATTCCCAAGATCTGCAGGATAGGAGCCTGGTTCGGACAATCATTTAGGATGCAAGCTGAGGAACACGAAGGAACAAGTGAACAGTCTGAGCTCAGGTGACTGGGAAGTTCAAGCGTGTTGAACAGTCTCAGCAAAGAGAACGGCTGCAACATTTCAAGCTCCTGCCAAAAGCCTCCTCTGAAATCAGCCACTGCAGCACTTTGGGCACATCAGCAGATTTCTGCTACAAAATACATGCCAGCCTGCAACAAACTGAACTTTTACCCTTTCCCTAATAGGAAAGGCCACAGAATTTCTGAAGCAGCAAGGAGTGGATTATATGTTTCACAACGAGGACATTCAGTAATACCTAAAACTTAGCCAAAAACGTGACTAAAACTTAAAATAGCAAAGTAGTCTTTCCAGTTACACAGATCAACCTGCTGAGGGTCTTCTACTTTTATTAGCCACAGAAGATCCTGACTATATAATCTTTAATATCTTTATAATTTTTTAAATCAATGAATAAAACTTCTGCTCATTTCTCTTGTTTTCGTAATGGATCTTAGGAAATGGCATCTTCTTCTTATATATAAATTTTATAATTGCATTTTGTTGCTTCCTGACTATCCTCAGTATTTTTTTAGAAAACAAAACTTGGAATTAATTACTCAGTTCCCTGATACCACCTAACAACACACCTTCCTTACCAGAGTGTAACACATCTTTCTGCTCTTACCATGTGTGCACAAAGGGGATGTAACCATTTCAACTACATGGATGTAACTGCAGTAGCACAACTTGTTTTTATAGAGAGGGTTTAACATCTTGCCTGGTGAAAAGAAGGTTGTGTGGAGACCTCATTGCAACCTTCCAGTATCTGAAGGGACCCTCCAGGGAAGCTGGAGAGGAACTCTTCATCAGGATTTGTAGTGATAGGACAAGAAGTAATGGGTACAAATTGAAAGAGGGGAAGTTTAGGCTGGATATTAGGAAAAAATTCTTTACTATGAGGGTGGTGAGATATTGGAACAGGTTGCCCAGGGAAGTTGTGGATGCCCCAAACCTGGCAGTGATAAAGGCCAGGCTGGACAATGCCGTGAGCAACCTGGTCTAGTGGGAAGTGTCTCAGCCCACCAAAAAGGCAGGGGGGTTGAGCCAAGACAGTCTTTAAGGTCCTTCTCAACCCTTAACATTCCATGATTCTATGAACTTCTCGTGCCAAAACAGCACCACAAACCTGTGCAAGTTTTCACAAGTGAGTTGTTATTGCCAGTCTAACAGCTGTGGTTTATGTCCTTCTAGACACAAACTCTTCTCAGCCAGAAAAATAAAACATCCCTTCACAAGGTATCTTGGAAAGAGACCAAGGGACAAATAAAAGCCTATTGTCAAAGTGATAAGAGTGTTATCCATTTCTAAGAGAAACTGCCATTTTCTTTGCACTCAAGGCAACTTCAAACCATTAATCTTCCATACAATTCCACTGACTTAGTGGGTTAGAGCATGGTGCTAATAACAGCAAGGTTGTGGGTTTGATCCCTGTATGGACCATTCACTTCAGACTTTGATGATCCCTGTGGGTCCCTTCCAACTCAGCATGTTCTGTGATTCTGTGATTTCTGTTGTTTTTGATGGAGGATACTACATCTGGAGATGTTTGCACAGACCCATCTAAAGCCTACACTTCCAGCACAGGAGATTCACAGTTCTAAGTGTATCACAGGCCTCGAAGCCCACAAAACGGGAAAAAACCATCGTGGAACCCACCGCTGTTTCCTCCAGCCATACATCACACTGTCCATTGTGACAAGCGCCATCGGAGGTTCCATCGGAACCCGCTGCTGCCGTGCCCGCAGCGCCCGCTCCGGACCCTTCGCCTCGGGGACAGCGGCTCAGGAGCTCAGGGAGCAGCCGGCTGGATCCCCGAGCATCCCCGGAGGCTGTGCCGATCCCGCGGGGTGCAGGTGGGTGCCTGGGGCTGCTGCGGGGCGGTCCCGGCTCGGGGGCATGCACAGGACGCTGCTTTGGTGCCTCTGCTCCCCCAGCCACGAGGGACGTGTCAGAGCTGTGCCCAGCGCCTCTCCTCCTTGTCTTTAGGCAAAATTAACGCACCCTGCTTTATTAGGAAATTTATTATTTTCTCTACTTGGTTTATGTCACGCAAAAGGTAAATTGTCTGTAGAGGATGACATTTTAGTTACAAAAACTCAGTCTTGCATTCAAAGTGGCTCTTAGGAAATACGCCTGACTGTTTACTCGAATTAGTTTTGAGAAAGTCCTTTTAAACTCTTACCAAAAGTGTGTCACTGCATAAAAATGAGCAGATGCACAATTGTATTAAAACTACAGTTTAACTGCTTTTTTTTTTTTTACATACTACTGTCTTGGGCCCTTGATGGACCAATTTCAGGGACAAAAACTTGCAGTACACAGCCCAGGCATAACTTTATCTGATATGATCAAAAGCCACATGTTTTTCAAATTTTTGCCTCATTATGAGATTATACTGTTAAAAGTTCATTAAGTTTTAGAATTTAGCTTACCATGCATTTGAAGAGTTTGCTCAGCTCTTGGTAACAAAATTACTATTTCTGTACTTTGTTTCATTTTATAGAAAGGCAGAAATCCTGAATGAGTCAGGGTAAGGCGTTCCTGTCTCCAGCCTCCCAACTCCAAGTGTTGTTGGCACATATTTTTTTGACTCTGCACCCAGGCCTGAATACTTTTAACATATTATTTAAAAGGGAGCAAAAAGCACAAAAGTAGGAAGGCATAATAAATGCCCCCCTCCTATCCCACTGCCCCAAGAAGCGTCAGTAAGAATGCAACTGGGTAAAAATTAAGGAAGGAAGAGTGGAGGGGGGGAAAACACAAAATACATGGGAAAAAACATAAAAAAAGATTTCCCAGGTGGAACTCCTGGCCTGGAGATGCCTCCACGATGGCATGCCTTTAAGAATCAGCATTGCTACATAAACCAGTATTACCCAGCCTTTTCTGCACTTGACTGTGCTCAAAGAGGGTTTGTACTTCACTGTTTTTTTTGGCAAAGGTTCATATGCTCACAACCCTAAGTAAACATTAAATCCAGCTATGCAGCCCTGATCATGAACTCTGTATGCAGGAGCTCCGGGCACTCGGCATGAAAACAACCTGACTGACATCCACAGCTTCAGTGCAGACCAGGCAACTCCTGACACCAGTCACCGTGCTTGGAAGAAAGTTACTCCTTCATTTAGGAAGACTTCAGATGCTTCATACTTGATTTGCTTTTTTTGCCAGCACAATGAAGGAAATGTCCTGCTTCTGCGTGGCTTTTTCTTCCTTGTTGGAACAGATGGTGAAGGCTTACAAATACGTGACTGGTATTTTTTCAGTGACTCATAGCTCAGAGCCACAGGTTTCAGATGGTGGTAAGAAGCTCACCAAGATGGATGTAAGCGTGCTTGAGGAGCAGTATGACCATATAAAACAGAAGCAAAAACTGCAACCACACATTATTGTATATAAAACAGGTACGCTTATATTTGTAGAAAAAAAATGCATATGTAATGTAAAGGTTATTTCTTTAAATCTTTAATAACTTCTAGTTTGTTCTTTTCATGTTCAGCTTCCAGACAGGTAAAAGTAAATTCCTTTTCTGTCATTTTGACGTTTTATTCATTTTGCTGAATGTTGATTTTATATTTATATCAATGAGCTTCATGTCAGTGAAATATTAATATGTATTTGAAACAGATTAACGTATTTGAGGTAAGATTTTACAGGTTTTTTATCAGTAAAATAAACTTTTGAACATAAATAATGACCCTTACAGGAACCATGTTCTTCATGTCTATGATAAGTGTATTTCTGCTCTCTTGAATGCTTCCATCAGAACCAGCAATTCTGGGTCATCTTTCTCTTTTTCCCTTCTCTCTCTGTGTAAAGCAAGACAACAGGAAGCAACCGCAAATATCAAGTAACAAGCACAAGTTGGGGTTTTGTTAAAAAATAACTAATTAAAAGTCATAGTGGGTAACTAAGATACAAGCTTTGAACAAAAGGTCCTGTTTTGAAAGTATTTTCAGTGCATATTGCTTGGAAAGTGCATAAATAGAAAAACAAGTAAGAATATGTGTCACTCATCTACCTGCCATGTCAAACAGATTTTACATAAGAAACTTGCCATTATTTTAAAGTTTTTATTTAGACTACTGCTTACAATACTACGCTGATACATTAGCTTTCCAAGTGAAAGTGATATTGAGAATACTAAGACAACTAATGAAGCTGTCTTCTGAACTTAATTGTAATATAAAAAACATGCTTCATTCACCTCTCATATTAGTATTAAATCAATAAGTCTAAAACTTAGGTTATTTCATTCTTTACATTTCCCTCTAAGTTTTTCAGCAGTTCTAACATTTGGCTACATCAGACTTTATGATCAAAACAATTGGAAAAAAAAATGTAATTATGAACTATACAACAGATTTGCTTCTTCAATATTCTTTCATCCAAATGTTCTGAAATTCTCGTGTTAAAAGAATTAAAATCTCTGTGAGGAAGAAAAAAATAATATATATATACAAGCTTATTTTATCAAGTATCAAAAGGCAGCTAACTGGAAGACAAAACAGCCCATCTAATCAGCTATAGCAAAAATATGTTAGTTAAAGAAAGGGAGCAGAAGCCTTTATTCAGATTAATTCAAATGAAGTTTCAGATGTAATTAATGTAATCAGAGCAGATTTTTTGCAAGGCCATTTGAAGATTAAAATATGTAGGAAAGTAGGACTGCACGGTTTCTGGGGAGTTTAAAATGCAGTAGGGCTAAAAATCCACATACAAACATTTTTATACACATGCACATGCCCCAAAACACTCACGAAACCACATAACTTGCTGCACTGAACTTCTATCTTCAAGCAACCTGTGTGGAAAGAATTCAAGTCACTGTTAGAAGCAGTCAGAGTTTGGGTATTTTTTGTTATGCTGAGTTCTCATGGTCCTACAAGTTTCTTACACCTTCCTGTGGAAGCTGGGAAAACCTATTACATGGCTCAGCACTTCGCACCTGTTACATGCACCAGTTCAAGAGTGTGTGGAGCAGAAATGAACCTTGCCATATCAGGACTGCCCTGCACTATCCCGAAATTTCAGGTAGCTCCAAAAGGCAGTCCATGTATGTATCAGTGATTTGTACTGACAGCAAATTGTTTCCCTACCTAGAGGGTAAAATTATGGCTGTGCTGGGAAAGGGGTGAAAACAACAGCACCACCACAAACCCCACACGTACACACAAACCTCAAAGGCCAGACACACAAATCCTCATGGAAGGAGAGCGCCTTCAGGCCCTTGTGGTCTTAAAAGTCCTGCCAAAGGTCTTTGTTGTAACCAGTAAAACCCTGCTTCACTCCTGCCTGGCAGAGCAGCTGTCCTTCCATGCAACCACAGGGATTTTGAGCACTGCAGGTTTGTTGCACCACCGTTGGAATGGTAATTCCAAGTATTCTAGAGGACTTTTACCTTTGTATGTCACTTCCTGTCTGCGGGAGTCGTGAAATCATGGACCTTTAAGCAGAACTTAAGACTCTCTAACTTCTCTATTTTTTTGACAGAGGGGTTAGTAACCAAGAAGTCACCTGAAAAGAACTTTGCTCTGTTTCTTCCCCAATACACACAATCACATTCATGCTTCTGCCCACTCCCGATTATTTGAGAACAAAGACCCTGACAAGATTTGAAAGGCACCACCTAGGGGATAATACAGCAGTGCATTCATTATTTATTGGCTAAGAAGCTGAGAAACATTATTTACTTTAGGAATTAAATGGGAGTATTCAGCACATGCAGTCACAACAGAATAAATACTGGGGCTCTGACTGCAGAAATCTCTTCCAAGTATTTCCCAAGCTAACTTGAGATAAGATTAACTTTTGCCACTCTGGAACCTTAAAAGTATCTATCGATGATGACAGCATATTGCCAGATGGTAAACAACTCTGCAACAAGACTATAATACACAATTTACATGGAAAAAAAAGACAGAAAAACAGAAAGGAAAGTCTGTATAATTGAAGCTGTCTTAAGAAGTTTGGACAGTACTGAAGGTGTGTTAATTCAACATTCAGTGGTTCAGGACTATCGCATTTCTATCCAAGGTCATTGCTCAATTTTGAATGCTGCACCTGTAGCCAAGCAAGGAATCAAATCAACCTTGAACTCAAAACCAGTGCACACTATTAAAATTGGACATATTTGTCACTCTGAACTTTCTGATCAGCTCAAGACAGATCATAATTCTTCTGATGACCAGTTCATAAGGTTCTAGACAATACCACTATTGCCTATCGATGTTGGTTCAGCCAAGAGCACAGTACACGTCCACAAGAACATGCAAAGGTTCTTCACCTCAGTCTCTCAGTTCCATTCTCCCTTGCTTTTTCTCTCACACACAGAGAACAAGCCCTGGTTTTCATAGCTTGGTGCTACACTGTGCTGTTCTGCAGAACACACAGGGCTCTGTTTTGCGCGTGAACCTCTCTGTAGCCAGCCAAGCTCAACTTCATTTCTTGGATAAGGTCCAGTCATAACTTTGATTCTCACTGTTGCATGGTCGAGAACTGTGTGTTCTTATCTCTCTGAGTGGTGTCACCCTAAGAAATTCTGTTAACACACCTCACTGTACAGATGGATGCACAAACACAGCTGTATCTCAAAGCTCTGCACGTGCTTCAGTGTCCTTTCTCCCTGTAATACAGCACAAAAGCCAATGTGGGCTGGCATGGTTCTCCCTCCCAGCCGTGCTGCAAAACAGCTCTTATCAGATCAACCCTGCACGGCCAAGGAGCAGAAAAAGTTCTGTGATTTTACACTGGGGTTGTTGTTTCGGCAGTGGGAGCCAAAGGCAGCAGTGAAAGTCCTTGCTTAGCAAAATCCCTGTTGTATAGGTTCATTTACTGCCAGTAAATCAGCTGGGTCTGACATCTCCAAATACCTATTCGTAAAGATGACACAAAAGGCAGCTACGAAGCAGAGGTTGTGCTGTTGGGTTTTTGTGCAGGCAGCATCCCATTCAAACTAGCTTCATTTCAAATTCAGGGTTACAATCCTTTTAAAACAGTTGTTCAGAGACACTCAGAATATAATCAGCACTCTTCTTCTATGTCTACTTTTCTCCCTCTAATGTGTTTCAGAACTTATACTGCAACAGACACAATCCCTATCACTCAACCCTGTAATAAGGCCAGCATTCCGCACAACCCCTACTTTAAACTATATTTATACCAGCTGAAGTATATTTCATTAGCATCAGTGGATTATCTTTAGTGTAATAGATCAGTTTCTGTTCATTTTCAAGACACAGAAAACCGGTCATGTCCAGCAATTTGATGACTGCTACATGTAATTAAAGTAGCATTAGCATTTCTGTCCCTAATATCTTACAAATTTTTAACAGTAACTTTCATAGTGCTTCAGAAATTAAGCTATAGGGGTCGAAGAATAAAAAAAAAAGAGACCAGAATCTCTCCCACTGTTACAGCTACTCTGTACCTTTCACAGAGGAAGCAGATTCCTCTAAGTGATCATTCAGGCAACACTAGTGTGATAAGCTATTTACGCAATTTATACTGACTGGAATAGTAAAATTGCAGTAAAATATTAAAATACAAGTCTATAATGTTAATGATCCCTCATTAAGAAAAAGAAGACATTCATAACTTGTTTCTTCTGGAAGTAGTCACAATATTTTTAAGTTGTGAATACAAACTTCAAACAGTGTCAGAGTATTTTTGTCTTTCAAATTGCAGCACTTGCCAACACACTGAACAAGTCCCTACTCACCTTAAGAAGTTTTGCTTATAATCAGTTAATTACTGAAAGTCAATTCTCAATCTGTGCTGTTAATGAGTCTTAGAATACCAGTTAGATCAATATTGTCTTGAAAAATTCCCATTTTCATTTGACTAAAACTAGGATACTATTCATGCTGCCAGAACTGCAAAAGCAAGCATGAAGTAGTTCTACTCCTTAACCTGGCATCAAAAGAACTTGCACTACTCTCAGCCACTGAAAGAAAGAGCACAGATAAACTCATGTTAAAGCTTTTCAGATGAGTTTATGCTGCAGAAATCATACCCTTGATTTTTGCCACCATCGTAACGTGCGCAAATGCGTTTCTCTTGCAGGTGGACATGAATCTGTTCTCCCAGAATCAATGGTCAACCCTGTTCTAATCAATAAGAAAGTTAAAAGATCAAAGTCATGTAGAGGAGACATCCCTGTCAGGAAGGTCACAATGGAGACAGCCAACGGTGGCAACTCAGAAGATGACTTGCTATGGCGCATCCACCTGGGAACTCACCGCCTGGGGCAGGCCCCTGGACAAGGAGATTCCTTGGATCTTTCCCACTGCAACAGCACACCATGGAGCTTTGACAACCAGAGACTGATTTCAAAGGGAAACGGCACACCGCAGACCAAGGAATCAGCAGGAGCAAGTGAACTGTCTGAGCTCAGGCGACTGGGAAGTTCAAGCGTGTTGAACAGTCTCAGCAAAGAGAACGGCTGCAACATTTCAAGCTCCTGCCAAAAGCCTCCTCTGAAATCAGCCACTGCAGCACTTTGGGCACATCAGCAGATTTCTGCTACAAAATACATGCCAGCCTGCAACAAACTGAACTTTTACCCTTTCCCTAATAGGAAAGGGCCCAGAATTTCTGAAGCAGCAAGGCGGCTTGGATTATACGTCTCACAATGAGGACATTCAGTAACACCTATAACTTCGTCAAAAACTTGACTAAAACTTAAAATAGCAAAGTAGTCTTTCCAGTTACACAGATCAACCTGCTGAGGGTCTTCTACTTTTATTAGCCACGGAAGATCCTGATATCTTTGTAATTTTTAACACATGATTTCATCATTCACTTTTAAGATATTCTAGACAATTTCTGATGTATTTTTCAAATCAATTAATAAAGTCTCTGCTCATTTCTATTGTTGTAATGAGACTTAGTAAAAATAATTTATTTTTCATATGTAAATTTTATCATAATATATTTTTGGTTCCCATCTATCCCCAGTGTCTCGTTAGAAAAACTAATGTCTCCCCTTCAGCAAGATCTTTGGAGGGAGGAGACCCTCTATTGCACATGCATTTCAATGACACACACAGGAGCTGTGTATCACCCACTTCTGGCTGCAAGTGTTCAGACAGGTCTCTTTTTCAAACATAGGCTTCACAAAAATTGGAGATGGGAAATGTCTCCCCATTTCATAATGGGTAGCCATGGCACACCATAGTAACTGGGGTTTTACTTCACAGTCGTTCAGTATTTATAGAATGATTAGGAAGAAAAAAAAAAGATAAAGCATAGATATACCTAATAGGTATAACAAGGAAAAAGACCAGATAACAATTAGTCCACATGAAACAAGAAATTACCTGGAAGGAAATACTTCAAAAACTTCATTGTCCTTTGATTGAATTAGTTATCTTAATTAAACACGGACCTTGCAAACCTTGATTTTAAAGTCAGTGCTGGTTTATGCATGGACTAAGTAACTAACTCCTTTGTAAACTCTTTCATACAAACACTTTGTCCTTTCCTCAGGCTTCTCTACCATATTACTGTGCTTTGTACTGACTGGAACTAATTTAGAAAAGGCATTTTGCCTTTGGAGAATCTTTCAATTTAATTTCCAAGGACATTATAAAAGAGCATTTTCAGTAAGTTTTCATTTGTTAGTGGAGTAGTTTCAGTTATGAGAAAAGTTCCTACACTAACATTTCAAGAGACTGGAATATTACATACGCACAATTGTCTAATGAGAAAATTACGGGTTTTTCCTAAACCAGCTGTAGTGAAAATGAAACATAAAAATGAGAAAAAAACTAAAACTTGAAATACTAAAAAGTCCCACTTCTCAAGGGCACCTGATCTGCAAAACATTTCATGTTAACTTCTTCCTGTTTGTCCATCATGGGCAGGAGCTTTCATCACTGTTACCACAGATACAGCCAAGTTTCAAGCACTGAACTCAAGAACTCAAGGCTACCATAAAGCAAGTTTACTCTGAGCTTATCAGTAGGCAAGCCTGACTGATTTATGCACATGGGGGAACCTGGAATCCTGAAATTCTAGTTCAGTGTCTTGTTCACAGGCCCATGATCCCTGTGAACAATTTGGTTCCCATTTCCAAAGCTATCAACACGATCCTCATGTAGTTTGCCTGACTTCCTAATGAAAATGTTAGGACAGTCCTGCAGGTCCCTCTGTTCTAGAATAAATCACACTGCTGAGCAATGATTTCAGCCACACATAAATAAAATAGAATAAAATCCCTTTGCTGCTGGGACAGCATGCGGCTGGCCACATGACAGAATTAGCCCACTTGAGTTACTTGTAACTGGTGTTACCCATTAAAAGAAAAGCTTATGTCTTTTACAGGCACCAAAACCATTCCAGGAACAAGCCCCAACCCTCTGAGGGCCTCAAATACAAAACACAGTATTGAGCAGCCCATACTGTACAGCCAAATCCCTGAAGCCTCGCACGCTGCTCCCATTACAGGACATTTTGGGGACTAGAAGTGACACTGGAGCACTGCCTCAACCTGAAGTGGTTTTAGCACCAGGTCTTCCACACCTCTCACGTGTTCTTCCAGCCCAGTCTCCGAATCCAGGTTAACTTTTGACAGCTGCACAACCAGGCAAGACCCTGCCCACCTCCACTGATGGGAAAATGCAAACTCCCACACTAAATCTCACCCTCAACACTGCTGCCTTCAAAAAATACAGAAAAAAAACCCCCCCAAACTGCACATTTCTGCCTCACACACAGAGAGGTGGCAGATGAGGGGTGGCTGCAGAATATTCAGCCCCAACCCAGCCCCAGCCTCTCCTGGAGGGACAGTCCCTCAGGCAGCCTTGGGGACCTCCCTCACGTCCCAGGGATGAGCCATCAGATACTCTGGAGCCAGAAGCTCCTGCTGTTGTCACAAAATCAGATTCATTAACTGGTGTGCAACAAGCCAATAATCACACACTTGAGAGAGACATTATTTATTTCAGAGTAGTACAAGCCTGGGTGCTGGTGGTCTTCCACAAATCAAGCACACCAACTATCAAAACTTTTTACTATTTATACATTTTAGCAAACAAAGGCATTATTGTTCATTTGCTGCAAGTTAGGTAGCTCTTTTCTTAATCAGTATTCTATCTTCTGTTGGTTAATGATTCTCTCACTTCTTATGCTAATAAGCATTTTCTCATCTTTTGAGTCTGTGGGTTTCTTGGGCCAGTAGTTGTGGTGTGTCCCTGCCAGAATTACCTTTTACCCAGTTGGAGCTGATTTCACCAGAGTTACTGAGTTGGTTTTATTTGTTTCTTCCTTATCTTGGGAGTTCTGCCAAATGTCCTTGTGGCCTGTAAATCCTGCATTCCTTCTGTCCACTATCAGTAGTAGCTCCTACTTCCCAAGCTTTGTTAACCTTCCCCAAGGTCTGAGGTCACTGAAACATGTCGAGCCCTAAACCTTAACAGGGAAATTCTGCCAACAGGTAATTTATTTTTCTAACATCTGGACATGACTTAGAATTTGTAAGCTGCTGTTTCATGGGTTATTTCTCACAGAACCACAGAAATGGTCGGGTTGGAAGGGGCCACAGTGGTCACCTGGTCCCCTCCCTGCTCAAGCAGGGCCATCCTAGAACACAGGGCACAGGATTGTGGCCAGGTGGTTCTGGAACATCTCCAGTGAGGGAGACTCCACACCCTCTCTGGACAATCTGTTCCAGCGTCGATCACTGTTCAGGGAAGAAGTTTTTCCGCATGTTCAGATGGAATTTCCTGTGCATCAGTTTCTGCCTGTTGGCTCTTGTCCTATAGCAGGGCACCACCAAGAAGAGCCTGGTCCATGCTCTTGGCACCCCTCTTTAGGCACTTACACACATTGATGGGGTAAATATCCTCGGGGACAGGATGAGAGGACACGGGCTTGAGCTGTGCCAGGGGAGCTGTCAGTTGGATATTTGGGGGAATTTCTTCACGGAAGGGAAGATTACACGCTGTAATAGCCCGGGGAGGTTGTGGTCATCCCCCTGGTGATGTTTAAGGAAAGACGGGACGTGTCACTCAGTGCCATGGTCTGGTTGACATGGTGGTGTTCCGTCTTATGTCAGGCTCGATGGCCTCAGAGCTCTCTTCCAGCCTAACTGACGCTATGATTCTGTGATCCCTTTCTTTTTCACAGCGCTTGAAAGCACGCCCAGACCAACCAGCAAGGCGGCGGCCGGCCGAAGGCAGCTCCGCCGCACTGCGCGACCGGCAGCGGGCACGCCGCGGCGCCTCAGCGCCAGGGCAGGGCGCGGCCATGGCGAGCGGGGCGGGGCGCGGCTTCACGCGCGTCACGCCCGGCTCCCTGGGCCTTCCGGGCTGCCGTAGGAGCCGCTCCCGAGCCTATCCCTCAGGGACAGCGGCCCGAGCCTGCCTCCCTCCCTCCCGGGAAGCAGCTCGGGGAGCAGCCGCGTCGACCCTCGAGCTTCCCCCGGCCGCGGTTGTGTCGAGCCCGCGGGGCGCAGGTGGGTGCCTGGGGCCGGGGCCGTGCTGACACGGCCGCGGGGGCAGCGGGGGCTGCTGGTGCCGGCGCTGCCCTGGCACGGGAGGCGCTGGATGTGCTCCTGAGGAGGGATGAGGATGCCCGAGCACCCCGCGCCTCAGGGATGGGGCTGCCGTCCCTGTGGGTTCGCTCGTGGCTCTCCTTCGGTGCTTCCCCTCCTTCAGCCGCGCAGAAATGTGTCAGAGCTGTGCTTTTCAGCTCCTTTGTGTCAGAGCTCCTTTTTAGGGAAAATTGACGTGTCCTGCTTTATTATCCAACCATTCTGACAATCCCCTATTCCTTCCATCAACAATTTGCCTTTTGAACATGGTTGCTGCTTCTTCTGTCACGCATCTTATTCCTCCACCTGTTTTATTTCACGTATAAGGCAAACTGCCCTTAGAGGATGACGTTTCATGTACAAAAGCTCAGTCTTGCATTCTGAGTGTTTCTGGGGAAATACCCCCGATTGTTTACTCAAATGAGTTTTCAGAAAGTCCCTTTAAACTCATACCGAAAGTGAAATTGTGTCGGGAACACTTGTGGAGTTTGTTGGCTGATGGAAGAGTAAGTCACAAATGTTTTTGCTATGGATTCTCATGCAATTTAGTGATGGTGTGATGGAATTTATTATAAGTTTCAGAAACGTTACATAGAAAATCATAGGTCTTGTGTTTGTGAAAGCAAAATTTAATTTTTTAACTAGAGGGCTTGTAAGAATAATTTAATAAGAATAATAACTTAATAAGAAGTTTAATTGGAGACTTACAATGGTGTTTTCTGTTTTGATAGCTTAATTAGAAATCACAAACTTACCAAGCTGTAGTATTGATAAACAGATGAATGACCTGTTTATAAATGTCACCTTTATTTACAGTTACAATGTCTTAAGCATAGATTGCAGTTTTAAATTTTATCTGGGTGACTCAAAGCCATGGGTTACATTTTTGTTAATTTTAAGTAGAATTATGGCTATAAAACGGGTCTCCAGCATAACCTTAAAGTGGGAAAATGATGATTATAGACTGCTCATGAGAATTCCCTGGCATGTTTTGGGAAAGGGGTAAAGCTGCATTAATAACTACAATGCAATGTTTTGAAAATTGAATGGGTTTGTCACTTTTAGCTTTGTAAATGCCATTGTTTGCCTTGGCTCTAAAGTAACAGCAGTGGCATCCCAGCAGGAAAAGCACATGTGGTTGTCTCTGCTAGCTTTGACAGACACTGTGCAAATTACAGCAATCCAGCTGGAAGGATTGTTAAACCATCCACTTGACCAGTTCATCCCTCTGACTCCTGTTCAGAGGAGGCTGTTGTCAGCGCAGCTTCCAGGGAATTCTTTGTAGCTCAATAAAGCTGGGCTTGAGGTAAGGCTGACCAGTAAACTCACCACGTATTGGATATTTGCCTACTTTTTTTTTTTTCCCTCAAATAGTGTTTTTCTGAGCCAGGAGCAGTTTTTGAAACTGGGGGAGCTCTTTCTCCAATAAACAAGAATGAAAGATGGAAACCACTCTGAAAGAAAAGTGAAACTGATTAATCAAATTTCATGGCCACCTTAGTGCACGTATGCCAACATTTGAAATGCTTTTCTATATAAAGTAGGACATTTTCCATATGATTCCCAGTGTCCACAAGTCTCCCATGCTTTATTATGCACCTAAAGTGGTTTTTTGTCTGTTGAGATCTCTGCACCCGCCTTTCTTTGCACTCTGTGTGCCTTCCCTGCTCTTTGGGGTGTTTGTTTTGTGGTTTTTTCCCAGGGACATGCAGATTAACTCAGAGTTTCCTGCTTTCTCCGAGCTGAATCAGAAGTGGTGGATTGAGCAGCTCCATCCAGAGCAGGGCAGAACAACTGAATTGTCAATTTTGATGTACTGACACTTCCTGCACTCCTAGTTCACATGAGGGGATAGGAAGAGGTTTAATTTGTCTTGAAATGGCAGAGCCCTTCTAAGTTATCCCTCCTCCAATCCAAATGTCAGCCTGTTTTCAATAATTTTTTCCCAATTTTTTCTCATAGTTTGGCCTCAGTTTCGTCTCCCCTCTAAAATGCATGGAATGTGTTTAATACTCCTCATTTATTGCAGAATTCCAAAATGTCACTTAGACTTCTTGAAAAGCAGAATATCTTACTACAGGAAAGCTATATTAAAGGATTGTTTATTTTTCTCTCTTCCCCCTTCCAGCTGTGCTTTTATTTTAAAAGAATGGCTCAAAAGAAGTATTTGATAGCAAAACTGACAAGCTGCTTAAGAGAAGACAAAATTCAGCTATGGAAACCACCATATACAAATGAAAAAAAAGAAGCTGGTAAAGAGATGAAGGTAAATATTTTCTCTGAGTTGATGTCATACATCTTCCATGTCATACTGCTGGTGCATTTTCCCAGTTTTTCTTCTCGTTTTCTCAGGAGCTTGTACAAAAATATTCATCCAAGCTGAATATCAATGAGAATGATACAGAGAATATGCTTGAAGAAATACGGTGTAAAGCAATTGAGCGTGGGACAGGAAATGAGAATTTTAAAGTGACTGGGATTGCAAGACTTGATATATATCTGCCTCGTAGAAAAGTGAGTAACAATGCAGAAAAGTCTGCATAAATAGCTTTGCTTTGAGGTTTTGAGTTCTACGTCTGTGTCCATGCACATATTTTCATGACAACTTTTTTGGGTGTTTTGTAGGAGTGATCTGTGTCACATAAATAAAAAAGGGGAAGAGGGGGAATTACATATTTTAGTTTCCCAGCTGTATGGGAATATCATGGCAAAGGAATATAATATTGAGGAGCTGAGCCATTTTTCCCTTTAGGATTTAATGATAAATAATCTTTCAATTAAGAAAAGTAAATTAGATTTAATTGTCTATTTCAATTTGATTCCTTCTGGTGTAACTGCTTGTACTAGCAATAAAGAACAGATGTATTTTTTCAGCTGTAGAATACCTAAAGTTGATTCCAGCATATTCATGCCACTTGAACTTGGAAATGAGAAGCAGGATTTTCTGTTGTGATGGCACTCACCTGTTCCCTCCGTAGATTCATAGAATTACAGAGTCACAGAATCATTAAGGTTGGAAAAGACCTCCAAGATCATCGAGTCCAACTTTTACCAGCCGCCACCTTGTCAACTGAACGGCAGCACTCTGTGCCTCTTCCAGTTGTTTCTTGAACACTTCCAGGGATGGAGATTCCACCACCTCCCTGGGCAGCCCATTCCAATGCTCAGCCTTCCAGAGCAGGCTCCTAAAAGCTTCTCCAACAGAGAACTGAATTAAGTTTTGTCCTTTTTAAAGTCAGGTTTCAGCTTCTAGTTTCATGCATAAAATACTCCTGTAGTGAAAGATAATTACCTGGGCTAAAGGGTAGAGAGTTTTAAGTGATTGCCATGCAGTTAAAACAACCAAATAGTTTCATAATTCTGCTTTATAATGCTGCTGGGCAAATAGGGGAATGAATTAATTTAAAATTCCAGTTTATCTAATCTGGGACCAGAGACACTAATAGGAATTAATCGTAACTTAGCCAGTCACAGGTGAGTGGCATAATTGCAAAGCACAGTTAAGATTGGAGGTGCATAATTAAATTAATTTAAATTGTTTAGTTCTGAATTTAGATTTATTTAATTCTGATTATTCTGCTGTTATAATGCTTATTTTTAGCACAATAGCAAGTACAGAACTGGAAATTACTACTACGTATGTCCAGCCATAACCCTCTAAACATAATTGTTATTTGAAAAAGAAATGTTATTGTAGAACAGTTAATTAAGAAAATGTCCAAAGTGTCTTGATACCATGCTTTTCCTTCCCTCTTTCTTTTCCCCACCCAATATAATTACTACAGAGCAGGAAAATCCCACTGGAAACCAGTTTGTTCATCACAGGCAAGGAGCTCAGATCGCAGTAAGTGCAACCACCCTTTGTGCTTCTCTCATGAGACACCGCCCTGTCATAGAGCATTTAAAAAGATGCAAATAAACCCACTTTTTGCTTGATTTAAGCTTTTTCTTAGCATGTGTGCTCTGAACAGGACATCCAGTGTCCCTGTAGGGCAGTTCTTCATGGGAACAGCTGTGGTTTGACAGATGGAAAACAGGAAAAAGATAGTTCTGTGTAAATCCCCAGCAAGTACCTGAGAAGGCACCAGTGATCAGTGTTCCAAATCTGTAACCAGGCAGATCCTCTGAACAGTGAACATTACCTTCTCTTTCTTTTGTGTTTTTAAGCCTAAAAAAATCAGATTCTTTTCTGTCTGTTTTGCTTTTTCCCTTTTTTTATCCTGGGTTTTCCCTACATGGTACATAAAGCTCTCTGATGATGTTATTTTACTTCTAGCAGCCTTTTGTAGCAAAAATTTTAAGCCATTTATAAGCAACAGTTTTTAGGTTTTATTGCTATTGTAACAACAATGTTGTATAACCTTACAAATTTATGTTCATGGATGAAATTATTTATTTCACAGGATAGCACAGGAATATGCATTACAAGAAAATGCTGTCAAAATAATCATTAATAAGAAGCAGCTTGATCTGGGTATGTATCTCTAGTTAAGGATACTTCAATGATAATTTTCTAGTTTTCTGATTCTCAGAAGAAAAATTGCCTTGCAACTCTGTTAATTTCAGAAATTTCCAAAATACAGCAGTTATATTTTTTAGGTTCTGCTTTACAGGAACTGTATTAAATTACAATAATCCAAGTTCTTAAATAGATCAATTAAAGGAGTACTGTAATGAATGTTGAAAATCCCCTTTCCTAGTGTTGAAACACTGAAAATGCACATTTAAGAGAAACTCTAAATTTCTTCAAAAACCTTATTGTATAATAGCACTTTCAAAGACTTTTTGTAATGCTTTGCCCATGTTCAACCTGTCAGACATGTGGGAAGTGATGATACATCTTTTTCTTTGCTGATGGCCCTGGAATATCTCAGAATTAGAACCACAGAACAGACAGAAGGAACTTGGATTCAGTTCCCAGTTCCTCTGTCCTGTACTCTTGTGGTGTGTGATCCTGGACATGTTCTTATTCCAGTTTTTGCCTGAAGATCAATAAACTGAAAAAGAAATAATGGTACTTTTTGAATGTATTGAAAAAAACGAGGAAAGAAACACATGAGTCATTTCAAGAGCACTTTTAAGATGCAAGTCTGATTCTAAATTTTGCTGACTGTGTCAGTAATTTTCAGGGGCATTGACTGAGTTCTCAAGTCTTGCAATTCCGGTAGTTCCAGGACTTGAATTGTATTAATCACACTCTATTTTGCAGGTAAAACCCTTGAAGATCAGGGTGTCACACACAATGCGAAAGTAATGGTGCTTCAACTGGAACAGAGTGATGAGGAAACCAAAAGAAAAGTTCAGGAGGAAGAGCTTCAGTGCAAGAAAGAAAAAGAAATAAACGACAAGATGCAAAGAACTAAGAAGGGTTTGGAAATTCTAGCAGAGAGAGGTAAGTGGGCTTGTGGGGTTGGGGGGTAGGTGGGTGTTCCTTAATTTTTGTGCATCAAAGATTACATTCTCAGAGGCCTTTCAACATGGAAGAGTGCCTATACCATGGCTGAATTTCAGTTCATACTTTTCTAGGTTTCTACTTAGTTGAAAACTGGATTTTAATTTGGATAAAACTTTATTTTCTACCCTTTTTACACAACTAGAATGCTACAAAGAAACTCTGGCACTTTGAGAAGGATATAATATGTGTCAATTATTTAATTGGCACTTGGCAGTTAAGAGACTGATGACTTGTGAGAAGCTTTAGATTTATTGTAGACATAAGCACAGTGGCATGATGTGTTAGAAGTCATTCAACACTTTTTTTTGTAGTTCAGCAGTGGCTGTGTGTAACCATGGTTTCATTGTGCAGAGCAACTCGTTTGTCACTGTCATCTGCAACATGGCTGTGGTGTTCTCATTCCCTTGGATGTTGATTCCTGGCAACTGTGGATTAAGTTAAAGGGATATATTTTATTTAACACTAATAATTCTTCAAAATGAGGTTGTGTTTGTGAACTGCAGTGCTTGATGGTGAGTTTAAATCACTTCTCTATTCCATTGTTCCACAAATCCACAAGCAAGGAGCTGTGGAGCTGAGCAGGTAACAAATTCCTGCCAAATGCAGAAGCACCCGAACAAAGCTTCAAAGCTGGTGACTGCTGGTTGCTTACCATAATATCAGATTTTGAACACATGACAGAAGTGTTTGCATTTTTGGACTTAAGGGGTGGTTTAGACCCCAAATTTTGAATCCTGAATGGGGTCTCTTTATGGTTTTTGCCACTGTCAGTTACAACCAATGCCAGAGTACCAATCAGAGTCTGTACCCTTTTGTTTCAGCTGAGAGAAATCACAGGGCAGAAGCTTTTAATATCAACAAACTCTTCCTTAACTGTGTTTTGTTTACAAGAAAATCATCTTTTCATTGTAAATCAAATGGAAGTGAAAACAAAATTGGTAGTTTGGTTATAAGCATTAAAGATGTGGGGAAGGAAAATACTGAGCTGTATTTTTTCCCAGCTTTATCAACTGTGCTCAGTTGTATTTTTAAAATATTCTATGCTTTAGTTGATAAATAATTTCAAATGCTGTGTTGTGGTGTTTTATCTTCTGCAAAAAAAAATCTTTATAATTCATGTAACTTCTAATACTGTAGCTGAATTTCTGCTTGCACAAGGCCTTTTCCATAGTGACCTTTCTAGAAGTTCCTCATGTTTACCTGGCCAGAGCCAGCTTGGTTGGTATGTCCAGAAAAACACACATGCAGCCTTTATATGTAATTCTGATTTTTTTGTTGTTGTTCACCGTTTTGTTTAACAACGTAGTTACTGAAATCATCTCATGGCAGCAGAGTTGCTCTGTTGAAGGTGGTGTTTAAAATTCAAACTCTTTTATATCTTTCAGAGGAGTACTTGGATCCAGACTCTGTTCCATACCTAGATATAGCTAATCAAACTGGAAGGTCAATTCAGATTCCTCCTCAAGCTAAAAAGGTAGGTGAAAGCATCTTACACTGCTGCCAAGATGGCTCTTTAAAGCTCGATTTGTGAAACATTTAAAATACGGGATTGAAATACAACAGACTTTCTGGTGTTGTAACCCTGGGCCCACTAGATGTTTGTTTAATACAAATAATTTTGAAATAAAATTGAAGTAGAACTCTATAGTGGGGAATATTTCAGTCACCTGGAGACAACCTCTGATTGCTGATCTCATTGCAGGTCTAATCTTGCACTGACCCCTTTGTGGTCCATATCTGACTTTGGGGTTTAAGATGGACTTTAATTTTGTTGTATCCTAGTGCCTATTATAAATTTTGGGTATCCTAGAAAGGCACGGAAGTAACTTGTTTCTTAGGCATTATTTCGATTTGGAAACTTTATGAGTAGTCTCTCTAAATTGGACTCTGTTTAAATGGGTTTTAGATCTGTTTCACTGTGTCCCCTTTCAAACTTAAATTTGTTCACCATTCAAGAAAGTTTTACATTCTCAACTGAAAATAGCTTTGGTTGGGTGCATGTTTTGAGTTACAGAAGGAGTGACACACCTGATGTTGGCCACTGAAGCAGAAGAGTAGTGATAGGTGCTGTCTTTCAGGATTACTGGATTTTCTGGAGATAAATTAAATTTTTACAAATACTTGGAATTACACCCCGTAACAAAAACGTGAAGAAATGAGCCAGTGTGTGCCAAGTGCTGCTCCAGCCTCTCCCGAGGCATGCTGTGATTTCTGCATCTCCTGGAGTCTCTGGGGAATGGGGATGACGCTGATGAGGATGGGGATGTTCTGATGAAGTGCTGACTGGAATAATTCACCCAAAGAGTTAAAGTATCCTGTGTTCATGTGAATGAGATTTTATCAGTATTGATCAAAGATCAGAGGAAATATTGTAGGTTGTTCCTATCCAGAATTATTATTACATTTCCATTTCTTACACCACGGGAGTGTTTTCCTGACGCATTTAAAATTTAATTTTCAGTTCTGAGGTTTTTCAGGACGTGAATTTTTAAGTTTTGCAAGGCAGTTGAAATAGCAAAGCGAAACAAATTTGATGCTGTTAGGAAGTGTAGCACCCATAAAAATGCTGTGCTTTGTATCAGTCACCATTGAAAACTCTCTGAGGCTGCATACTTGAAGTAAGCTTGGTGCAGCATTTCGTGTGCCAGTAACATGCATTGCTTTTAACCAGAAAATATCTGACATTATCAGATGGGAGAGAAGTGTGAGAAACAGCACTGGTCCTGCAGAACTGATACAGCGGTATTTTTCTAGGAAGAACAAGGGCTCTGATGGATAGCCTGGATATTTCCCTTCAGCTCTTTGAGTTGGAGAGGGGCAGTCAAAAGTCTCAATCTGTTTTTCTAGGCACTTGTGCTGGCAATGGGTTACCATGAGAAGGGCAGAGCATTAATGAAGAAGAAAGAATATGAAATAGCACTGCCATATTTGTTGGATGCTGATAAACACTTCTGGTAAGAACCTTTTGAGTCCCTGTGTCTCTCTTTACTGTCAGCCCATAAAGGAACAGCACAGCCTCTACCTGTGCATATAAATCAGGGCCAGTTTTGCCTGGGGTTGCTTCACACCCCCTCTTGCAGATGGGAAACAGCAGATAAAGCTCTGACTTGCAGTGACAGGTGGCTTCATGTAGAACAGCTGAAACAGATACTGCCACTGGGCAAGTTAATCTTTCATAACAACAGAAACAGAAACTGTCAATATTCGTGTACCAGGTTATAAATTGCATTAGCTTGAGAGACAGTTACGGATAGTCATTTGCAGCTGCTCCTGTGAAGTAATAATTTCTTGTAAAAGGTGGAGCAGATAGCTGAGGTCAGTAACCATACCAGGGTTTCTGCAAGTAAATTAGTTTCCTATCAGCTGTCAGAGCCCTGAATTGCTCTTTTGAGATCCAAAAAGTAATGCTGTCCCTGTCTGTTTCTCATCTGTGTGTGTGCAAGGAGACTGGCACAGTACTCAGCATGTTCATGTGCACTCAGGCAGTTTCTCAGTCCTCCCAAAGATTACACAGGGTTTCATTCCATTATGCTTTTAAAGATGCCATCTTAAACAGTAGCCACAGCTCATTTTGTTACTGTAACGCTTTCAGATGTAGAGTTGGCATCAGTCCTGTGTGTCAGTGAATGGGGTGGGGGATCAGCACTTGATTCCCATTCCCCTGGCATCAATTTGCTGCCTCAGATACGAAGAGTGTGCTTTCTCCTACATGAGCGTGCACACTTCTAACATACTGTCTTATGAGTGTTAAAAAGTGTGTGTGTGTGTGAGAGGAAGAAATAAACAACCCTCTCCCAGAAAAAGAAAAAACTAATTGTTTTATTTTCCAGTGAGTGTAGCACGGAGC
Source organism: Callaeas wilsoni (assembly GCA_013398955.1). Taxonomy (NCBI): domain Eukaryota; kingdom Metazoa; phylum Chordata; class Aves; order Passeriformes; family Callaeidae; genus Callaeas; species Callaeas wilsoni. The sequence goes on from VWPU01014928.1 coordinate 31,823, forward strand.
TGCTGAACACGGTTGATAACTACGCAGTGCTGCAGCTGGATATAGTGTGGTGCTACTTCCGTCTGGAGCAGCTGGACTGCCTGGATGATGCAGAGAAGAAGCTGTCCACAGCACAGAGATGCTTCCAGAGGTGCTATGGGGAGAACCACGAAAGGCTTATTGACATCAAAGTATGCTGGCTTTAATTTAATTGGGGTGGGATTTTTTTCTACATTTATTCAGTTACTGTTCAAGTATTGCAAGACTGGCTTTTGGAAGTTTAAAGTTTTCCTGTGTATGATTAGCCTGTCATCTGGTTCTGTAATTGTCAGCACAGGGAAAACATTTGGGCTGGCAAAAAGCTCATGGCAAAAGTGTGTTTATATGCACAGACATCATCAGGGGTTGAGGTATGATGCTTTGTCTGCACACTAAGTGTCACAAAGTCCTGACTGTGTCTTCTTTAAATGTGTAGAGTGTTCTGTTGGTAATGAACTGGTGTTCTGCCACGTGCTTCTATCTACATGGCCCCCCCTCCTTCTTTAAATAATTCCTTAGGGAAGCTATGGTCGCGAGAAGGTTTTATTTCTACGGCTTTACCTCCTTCAAGGGATCGGGCACTACCACAGTGGCAGAGAAAAGGAGGCTGCGGAGTACATTCAGAAGGTAAGACAGCTTTAGGTAAAACTCTGGAGTCCTTCACTCCAGCCCCTCAGTTTGGGTTCCATCTTGCACCTGTTCTTTGCTTGCTCAGAGAAATGGGGAGGCGTTTTTTGTTTGTATTTTAACAGTATCAGTGGTGTCATTTTGCTTTTTCTATATCCAGGCGTCTTCTTTATACGGAGAGCTGTCCATAGATCCTGATAAAGTGGATCGCCTGTCACTCCTGGGATTCTCGGAACAGGAAGCTCGCCTTGCCCTGCGAGCATGCCACGGGAATGTGGAGCATGCTGCCAATCTGATCACCAACAGGAGAGAGGTAGGGGCACTGAAAGCATTAAATCACGGATCATCTGAGTTGGGGTGTCCATGAGGTGTGTGTTGTGTGGCCAGAGCAGCGTGGTGCTAAATTAAGGACTGGGATTATCCCGCTTCGGCACTGTTGGTGTAGCTGACAGTTGGACGCGTTGGCACAAGTTTGAAACCAAAACTTAATGCACTAACAAGGGAAGCTCTGTCTCAAAACAGATGGGATCAGAGCACCAAAGACCTGTGGTTGTACCACAGAGGCACATGGGAAGGCTTTGCACCAATGTTTGCTACTCAGCAGTGCTCCATATGGGAATAAATCACCAGGACCAAGCTGTCACTCCCAGGCTTGGCTGCCCCCTGTTGTGGCTTTGTACTTGGAAGATCCAGGAGGGAAAAAGGGGTTTTTTTGGTTTTTTTTTTGTGCTAGAGTGAGTGAAGACAGTGCTGTCCAGATCTGAAGTGATGTTTGGTAAGCTGAGGAGGCACTTCTAGACTTCAGACAGTGAAGTGTGGACAGAAAAGCCAACTGGCTGAGGGAAGGCTGAACAGAACTCCTTGGCTCCCTGCCCGGTTCTGACTGTCTGTCCTTGGCAAGTCTTGTCTGTGGGCCCATCTGCCAAACGGGTTTGTCACTTACCACACGGGGCCTGGAATAGCTGTGATGGCACCAGATCCGATCTGCAGAGCGGAAGTGTGGCGACAGGGCTGGCTCATGGAAATGCAGCTTTATTTAGGAACGAGTGTCTGGCAGCACAGTCTGTATTTACAAAAAAAAAAAAAGCCTTTTCCTCAAGAGATTCAAACTTGAAGCAAAAAAAATCCAAGAAACCCTACATGCACAGGCTATGTGTTAAAGCATTCCCATGCACAGTGAGCTTTGCAGTGTCTGTGCTCTTGCAGGAAAAGGCGCAGATCAGGAGGGAGGAGAGAGCTAAAAGGCGGCGGCGACTGGAAGACATCAATACTCTGAAAAGTATGGGCTACTCAGAGAGAGCTGCTCAGGTAGCTCTTCAAAATACACAAGGAAACCTGGACCAAGCCTTTAAGGTAAACGATTTTTCAGTAGTAGTAGTGTTGTACAAAAGAAATTTGGTTGGGTTTTTTGTTGTTGTTGTTTAGCAGATTCTTGTTTTCTGTAGTCTGTATTTTTTGGTTTATAGCTATCTTTTCTGAACTGTAATTACTGAACTTGCACCTCCTGTCCCAATAAATTAAATATCACTTAAGTTGGCTGAGGTTTGCTTACATCAACCACTGGGCTGCATACACAACTGTATTGAAGACTGTTGTAGCTCTGTTGCTCTATTCTAATCTCTCTCTGTTTTCTTGCAGTTTATTCTTGACAATCCCGAGTTACTGTTGGAAGATGATGATGATGATTCTGTGGCCATGGACCAGTTTCAGGTTTCCCAAGAAAGTATTGAGCAAGTAAGCTAGACCGCTTGCTTTCTTGTGAGTTGGTCGTCTTGTTTCTGAATTATGCTTGCAAAGAGAACAGATCTTCCTTAAGCAAAGCTGTACAAATGTTCTTTGCCCCATGTCACACAGGCTGTCACACTCCAGGGTCTGGCATCCACTCTTCATGGTGAAGTCACTGAGGCTAACATGTAATTTGTGTGTGCTTCCTGCCCATTGCCATGCGTGGATGTGAAGGGGAAGTGTGTGCACCGTAATGCTCTGTCCCAAAAAAGACAGCAAATGAGAAATTTATTCAAGTCTCTAAACTGCAGTCCGCAAGAGAAAGAGTTGGAATGTGTACTTTTCATGACAGGCTGTCTGACAAACTCCTCACTAGTTAGAGTGGCTGTGTAATTGATGTCAGGCAAGAAAACTGTATTGCCTTGGAAAAGTAAATAGCACATGCACCCCCCCGATAGACTGGAGTGCTTTGAAGTTTCCTTTTGAAAACAGAAAAAGAATTGGTCTGGTACTAGACAAGAGGCTCTTGATCCTGCTCAACATCCCCATGCCTTTAATAGGTCACTGCCCTGTTGTTAACTGTTCCAGTAAACCAGAGTCAGTGTCCTGGAATTCCTGGCATGCAGAGCTTTTCTCTGTGTGAGAGAATGACTGTCAGATGCAGAGTCGGATTCCTGTCAGACCCTGGTGTTGGATGAGCCTGGATTTCCCCAGATTTTCTTTGTTACTACTTTTTCCTCCTCCTGCAGCTGATGTACATGGGTTTCAGCCGTGAGTCGGCAGAACAAGCTTTAAAGGTCTTTAAAGGGAACATCCACGTGGCTTCCCAAACCCTTGCTCATTATGGGGGAGTTCTTCCCCCTTCACTGCTGCTGTCCTCAGAAGGGTCCAGTCCATCAGAGGAATCCGCCTCTTCCAAAGACCTGCTCACGGAATCTGCAGGTGAGAATGTGGCATGCAGCAGGGAGGGAAGGGAAGCCAAGGCTGTTCTGGCTCTTGGAGGAAATAGTTAAGCAATTTCCGCTGAAGTAGCGGTACAGGGGCTCCAGTAATGCCCCAGGCTGCTTTTGTTGGGACCACAGGTACAGGAAGGCAGCTCTTGTCCCAGGTGAGCTGCAGCCCCTGCAGTGACAGCCACGCAGGGACCAGAGGGGACAGGTACCAGCTGCAGGCGGGTGCAGCCCAGAAGAAAAGGTGACACTCTGGGTGTCCTGGGCAGGGCTAAGGAGTTTATTCCAAATCTCTGCTCTGCAGGTGGCTGACCTGCCTCCTTACTCCTTCCTCGTGTCCCTTACAGGATAGAACCAGAATCGATACTTTCCAATTAAAAAAGAAGAAACTTGCATATATTTTTTCTCTCATTATTTGTCAGAGCTGTAGTGATCCCTGTTGAATAATTAAAGGCTTTCCCTACACCACGTTTAAATAATAAGGAAAAATGGCCATCCTGCCCTATCCTTTGCAGAGTAATTGTAAGAGGTGGTTGTGCAGGAAGGGGCTGGCAGAGCAGCCACGCTGGTGAAACAGGGAGAGCACCAACTTCTTGCAGAAGTGAATTCACTGCTGCTGCTTTTTATTGGAAGGTTCCTCTAGTTCACCAACAGATGAAGACATGGAGACTGATGCAGTCAATGAAATCCTAGAGGATATTCCTGAACATGAAGAGGATTATCTGGATTTAACACTCGAGGAAGAAGAACAGATAATTCATGAATACTTATCCTATATACAAGTACCGCAGCACTAAAGCCCATTAAATCTGCTTCAGTTATATGTATTTAACTTGTCAAACTGAGTTTGGGTTATAAATGCACCTTCAGCTTATCTCTTACTAAGGGCCTTGAATTCAGTTTAACTATAGTTGGAATACTTAATTCCTGCTTATTTGTAACTCTGCTTAAAGGCTACATTTGTGATACATTGTAATTTATTGTCATAGAAAAATAGAAACATTTATTTTCAGAAGAAAATTTAATAGAACTAAACTATATTTTTATTGTGAAATGTTAACTCACTTAGTAAAGAAGCATTTCTATACCATTTTAAAATACCAGCTTTAAAAGAAAAGAGAAACCTTCTCTTCTTGTAAAAGAGAAACCTTAGCTCATGAGGCTGTAGAGATATATCAGCTTTCCAGCTTTTCTTCTGAAAGATTTCTAAGAGACATTAATGTATCTGTTGTGCATGGGTTTATACCGTGTTCTGCTTGTCCCTTCCTGCAGGTGTTACACAAGCAATAAAGGTAATTCTGTGCTGCTTCTGCCTTCGGTGAGAGACCTCTGTGCTTTGTTAAGAAAGTGGGAACGACCTGGCAGGGCCCTATCCTGGGACTGGGGGAGTGATGTCCTGTGATTTCCTTTTATAACGAAATAACCACTTTCCCCAGGCAGCTGCATTTAACCTCTGCAGGTGTGCGCCTTAAGGTTGATGGATTTCCGGGGGATCACAGGATTTTCTGCAATCAGCTGTTGAACAGAGCTTGGTTCAGGCGCTGTGTCGGGAGTTGTGTCCAGCTCCAGCGTTCTGAAGAAGCGTTTTGGGGGTTTCTGTGGTTTTATAACATCCTGTTTCCTGCCGTAAGCACTCCTCTGCGCCGGGAACAGACAGACGTTCCCCTGCCTGGCAGCTTTGCTTGGACGTGGTTTATTCTCTTTCCATGACTCCACGCTCTCGGTAGAGGGAGCCCAGGCCCCGTGTGGAGCTGGTGGGAGCGGGGAAGCGGCCGCGCTCTCCACTTCCAGCCGGAACATCAGCCCTCCGTGCGGTGCCAGTGTCTCCTTACCCGCCGGGAAATGAGGGCTTGAACTGTTGAGGCACTGCAGGGAGCAGGGCTTTGGCCTGCGGAATGACTGCTCAGCTGCAGCGCGGGGACCGAACGGGCTGCAGCAGAGGACTGGGTTTTATACTGCTTCCTTCAGCCAAGCACAGCAAAAAGCAGGCAGTGATTACACTGTTAAGGAATTATTTGTATTTCATTCTTCTGTATCAAGGCAAGTGCTCTAAAAATTGAATAGCTTTGTATCTCTACCCTGAAAGCTGAAGGATTTCCAAAGCCAGCAGTATGAGCTTCTGAGGGAAAACCAGCCCCAGCACCCATTACATCCTTTTTCTTTACAGGCTAGCACTGAGGAACCCCTGGACAAAATGCAGAGCAAAAACAGAATAGAGAAAATAATTTAAAATTGAAAACATGCAAGTCATGGATGTAGTTTTAACAAGAAGGAGGTGGAAACACAAATTTACTCCTTCCTTCCCAAACCTCCTGGCACCCTGGCATTGCCTGCCAGCCCCTGGGCATGCACTGAAGGCAGCGTTGGGCTGCACAGGCAGCAGTTCTCCTCTTTGAAGTGGCTTGCACAGCAAACTGGCAGCGACAACTTCAGAAGGGAAGGTTTGTCCTTGGGGAATTTAAAATTAGCATCATAACATGCAGTGCTTGTCAGAGCAGCCATTCATCAATGATGTAACTCTGCCAGCGAAGTTGTAAGTGATCAGCCGGGCAGGAGGCATTGGCTGAAAGCTGTTAAGTTAATTTTGACCGTGCATTTGGAGGCACTGTGATATGTTTAGCAACAGGCAGAAGTGGTAATGACTCATTAATTCCACTCTTTGAGATCCCTCTCTGCTGACTGCATGTGCAGCTGCTGCCTGCCCAGATAGGCTCTTGTGTCTCATGTACTGCGTGTGAAGTTTTGAACAGAAAATACAGCCCAGGCGGTCTGGGGAACTCCGTCCATCTCCTAAAGGCCTCCTACTTAATGTTGTCCTCAGAAGCAAAATACAAACAGTCAGCTGCATGGCGAGCCAGCACCAGCTCAGAGGCACGTGCCACTGAGCCCCAGTGACCAGCCTGAGAGGTTTACAGTGGAATTAAGTCTGTGCAATGCAGATGACCTCCCAAATTAGTCTCCTGGTAGGCATTTCACATAATTTAAATGCTGTTTCCTCCTAGATGTGGAAACCTGCCAGGTAAGAGCTACCAAAGCTGCTCAGCAGGAGAGGAGAGCAGGGTCTGTGACGGGCCTGACCCACTGACAGTGTTAAGGTGTCAGAACAGGGGTCTTTGGTGCCATCACGGCAGTGCTGACTCAGGGCTCATGGCTCCGTCATCCGTGCTTTCCCTTAAGTCTGTGCTTTTGTATCTGGTCACTCCTTCCCCTGATAGGGGAAACTGAGCTTTGGCACTTTGGTGCCTGGTGGGAGGCAAGACGGCTCCACGCACACCCAACTCCAACCCCAGCAGTGAGGGAAAGGCAAGAAATGTTTCCAAAAGTATACGTGGGTTTTTTTCCCCATATTCCATCCACTCTTAACTGCTGTGCTTCTGCAGCCAGGCCACTCTTGCCCCCTATATATGCGACAAAAATAAAAACTAGATCGTCACTTGTCTGTAGATGCCACATGTTTATTAATCCATTCTAAAAAAGGATTACAGCATTTTTATCTTGCTGTAGTACAGAATAAATAAAGCCATAAAAATAAAAACATGTGGTTAGATATTTTTGTGCTGGTTCTACAAAGAGCTACATCTGCAAATAGAAAAATATAAGAACCCTTGTTAATTCATGGCTCAGTGGTTATCAGAGAAGGACGAACCTGGAAAAAGACTGGGAAAACTCTTGAGTTTGACTGCTTATCCAATGCTACTGGCAACCTAACAAGACACAGCTTTGGAAGGAGGAAAGACAACACAAGGTCAGCAAACTGCTGACCTTGGCACAAAAGGGCTGAAGTTTAGCTTGTTCTGTGGCTTATGTTTTGTTAAAAAAAACAATTAAATTAATTTCTGTCCTACTACTCCGAGCTTTCCAGAGAGGTGTCCAGTCTGCTTTAAACTCCTGCTGCAGAGCCAAACCCTCCTGCGTTGGCCTCGTCAGCCAACGACTGACCTGAAGGGCAGCTGTGATGATGGAATTCAAGGCCATCTTTCACTGCAGGACACCTTTCACTGCCCCATTGGGCTGAACAGGGGTCATGGGAGTGGGCAACAGGAATGGGAAAACATCTCATTAGACACTGGGCAGCCAGAGGTGAAACTCCTCTGTGTCCAAAGGAATTGACGGCAGCAGTCGTAAGGAAAGTTCCTAATTGCACGCACAGTGGTACCTCACCTGAGCCACGCTGCCTCCCCTCCCGAGCCCAGAGCTGCTCAGCTGAGTCATCTGAGCCCCAGGATCTGACCTGAGTCCATCTGGCAGCCACAGAGAATCCTGGCTCCTCACGCCGAGGTTCAGACAAAGCCGATTCCCATCTCTTTCCAAGTTCTGGTTTATATGGACACAGTGGTGCAGAAAACAAAAGCTTCAGCTTTGGTCACTGACATAAAGCCTGCTCTTGACAGTCACATCAGTTCAACAGCCTCCTGTTCCCCATTCTCCTGCTGTACCATACAGCCAACTTTATTGTTGAAGAGACGAGACAGACTCCCCTTCTGGGAGCTCCTGCCCTGCACAGACCTCTCCTTCTTCAAGCGCCGTTTATTTCTCTTGCATATCCCCCGGATGTCCCAAATCCGTAGTGTGCCATCGTGGGAAGCTGTGTAGAGCAGCTCGTTGTGGATCTGGAACAACAGGGTCACACTTAATACCGAGCCATACGGCTTGGAATCGGCACAATCAAACTGTCAAAAATCAGAGCAAACACAGCTTGATCCCAACACTTAAGGCCTGAGCTCGTTGCAAGAGTCAGTATAAATTATCACAAAAGCTGCTGAAGTGGGATGAGACATTACCAAGTCAGGACTCATTTCCCAGCCACTTCAGAGAGCCATAAACAGCAAGAGTTATTTATAACCCAGACCCTCTAGAAAAGCAATGGAGAACTAAACCCGGTGTCAGAGCAGGCTGTGGCTGGGAATTTCTGCACTGTTTTCAGACTGCTGGTTTTGATGTGGAGCTTAAGGAGACACCAGAATCATCATCAGTGGGCGGTAGGGCGTTCAGGAATGCTTCCCTTCTCACTTCCCTTCTTCCTTTGCAGCAAGTTATAGGTACAATTCCTCCTTCAAACTCCATTGTTCTTCAAGAACTGCGGTAATTTAACCTGGATTCACTGCTGTGATTTCATTTCCTTTATGAACTATTTGCTGCTATTGGTAATGTTTCCAATTGTCCTTGTGGGTGCCCTGTGGCAGCCTGTCCACCCTGTGACAGCGAGCATCCCCCTGGCTTCCATGAAGCACCACACAAGCACCACACCCCTCATCCAGCCCTTGTTAATATACTTAAGATCATATTAAGATTGCCACTTCTCAGTGCTCTCTCTTCCCGGGTTTTTTTGCCCCTGTACAGCTGGAAATTAAGTTATAAATAAGAATACAAAACCAAGGTTTGGTCTTGTCAATTCTTGGGGCTTCCCAGGGTGATTCTACCAGGTCTCCCCCAACCACATCCAGGTGCCCACCTGCTACACAACAACTGCCCAGTACCAGGAATTTGCAGTTTAAGACCAACCAGCCACTTGCTAATTCAGAAGAATATACAAGAGAAAACTGTATTGACAACCTTATGTGCTTGGGATCAACTCCAAAAGGAATTTTATGTCCTCTCTTTTTCTTTGGAGTGTCAGTCTGCCAGAATTACCAACAATGTTTCACATTGTTAATGAAAATGTTCATCCTGCACCCAGCTTACACTGAGATCCCAATGCAGGGAGATGCAGATTCTCAAGAGAGGCTGCCCCATCTCTGGAAGTGTTCAAGGCAAGGCTGGAAGGGGCACTGAGCAACCTGGTCTCATGGAAGGTGTCCCTGCCCATGGCAGGGGGGTTGAAATGAGGTCCCTTCCAATGCAAACCCCTCTATAATTCCATGGTCTTTGCACAGCCACCAAGGATTACTAATTCCTCCTGTTTTAACTATTAAATGCCAGTCTCACTTGAGCCTAGACAATATGCAAACAGCATGAACTTTCAGTTTTAATCCAGTGGCAGAAAGTCCTCCATTTGCCTGGCAGGATGTGGGTCAGATATCACTACTGAGCTGCTTCAGACTGCACAGGGATGCCATGCCCCAGGGCGCCTTGGGGAATGATGCTATAATTATCCTGCCTGCATAAGGCGGAAACTTCTTTTCCCCTTAGAGCACTGCAAACACTTATCATTAGTGTCTTGTAATGGAAAGTGTCTCATGAGGCTGGAGTCCATTCTGTGCCCCACACAGCATCAGTCCATCTGTCTCAGTTCTCGTGGCTGCTTATCCAACCTGACCTGAAAAAACCCTGATCCCAGACACGGGGCTGTCTCTGGGGACTCGTTCCGTGGTTTCACTTATCCTTACTATTATTAACAAGCTTTTCTAAAATTACATACAGAATATTCAAGTCTTATCCTAGAACAACATCCAAACCAAGACATACAGAACAGTCAGCCACACCAGTTCCCTCAAAACAAATGACGGAGCAATGAAAAGGAAGAAATCCCATCAAGAAACCCCTTCCTGACCTGGATACAGTTGATGATGAACTTGTGTCCTCGGAAAATCTTCTGCAGGACTCCGCTCCTGGAATTGAAAGCCCTTGCACAGGCATCACCACTTCCTGTGAACACTGACACACAACCACACAGCACAGCCACATGAGCACAGTTCATAGAAGTCCAGAAATGTACCTAAAACCACCTCCCAAGGGAGCATGATGTATCATTTTGATTCTCTCCTCAGACAAACCAGATCATTTTCATTTTGCTGATCACAGCATGCTTGTTTTGAGTTGTATTTTTCAAATCACTGAACTGACTTAAGCCTGAAGTTCCTACACACACCAGCATTTCACTCTACACATGCTTCAAGTATCTATTTCTGCTCTTCTCTTCCACAGATATTTCCTTGCCTGAATATGCCTCAATAATTCTAAGCAAGAAATTTATCTCAAGTCTGGTTTTAAGGATTTCCACTCAACCTTTCATTTGTTTTATCAGAGTTATTTACAGCTTTCCATTCAGTACTCCAGTGTTTCCATCACTTCTGCTCCTGCAAGAGGGGCAGGGCTGGGGTAACTAAATTAAGCATGACTAGGAATTTTGGCTATTCATCAGGTTTCCTTGGAGTACCTTACATGTTCAAAGAAAAATTTCTCAGCACTTCAGGATCTTCACATCAGATCCCCAGACTGCTGCATCCAGAAACTGTAAGGCAGTGTTAATATTTAGATTTTGCACTCAGCAATATGCCCAAAAAGGAGCCCATTCGTGTGCTTTAAAGGTTACAAACTCTCTTGATAAACATTTTCTTTCAGTTAACCCAAACTCCTGAAGTTTATCTAGAGAGAAATATTTCAGAGCTGCAAAAAGCCATCTATTCACTGCTCCCTGCGTTTCATGTCTTTGTAAAAGCCACTAGCATGGAAAGATTTTTACAAAACTGGAGTGCCTGATGCCAACAGATTCCTTATCTTTTGGGAGAAGTCAGGGACTGAACCTCTAAGGAAAGGTGAAAAAATTATGATGATTGTAAATTCAGGACTACCATAACAGATGAGAGAACAGACTATGTACTGCCACGAGCTTTTCAAATTCAAATGAAACAGCAGGGAGCTGGGCACCTCCTGGGTGCACCTCCAAGAAACATCTGGATGTGGAAAATCAATGTCACTTTATATGGGCCACTATAAATCAATTGCCAGCAGAGTCCTAAAAAAGCATCATGTCCCACTCTGCAAATGAGTAACAACAAAGTAAAGCAGGGAGCAGGTACTGCTTTTTTCCCCAGTGAATGGAAATCACTTTGTTCTGTTACAGACGTGCAGAGAGTAGGAACCAGTTAAGAGCTGTTTTCAATGTGCAGCTGCCAGTTTACTTCAGCTACTGCTATCAGGACTTTGCTTCTGACAGACATCCTTTACGTCTTTTGAACTGTCACTCTGGATTTAGGAAGTCTCTCTGCACCTCTGAGTTTCAAAGAAGAGCTGTTGATCTAACCCAGATTTAGCATTTAAGTATATACTTATATATACCACCTGTGAAATAAACAACAAAAAATAAAATTAATATTCATTTTTTTACTTAATTTTCATAGACCCTTGGGAGAACAGTTTTGAAATGTTCCCCTGGAGCTTTTGCAACATGAAAAAAATATAAACCACATTAAATTTTAAACAGCTGTGCACATACTTTTAAGACAGAAATAATCAACATATCATTAAATAAATTAGATTGAGAACCAGCTGTTATATTCCCCGTGCTATTAATTACACAAGCAGACTGAGGAAAGCCACTGGAAATACATTCTGATGATTTAATGCCTAGTTTTCACATCTTTCTGGACTCTCTGTACACTACAAAGTGATTTTGGAAACAGACATGTATTTTTCCTCTCTTCCTTGTACTCTATTTTCTTCTTTAGACCACAAACTCTGGGGCAATGAGCCTTTGGGCACTGATCAGAGAGAAAGTAGCAGAATTAAGATCTTCTAACAGAAAATTACCACTTCTTGGCTGAGATGCTTTTTCACGCACTGGTGCAAATGTGACATAAACCGTAACAAACATCATTTATATTGAAGCATTTTCTCCACGTTTTTGAAAGACAGTTCTGACCTATCCCAGGTGAAGAGACAGAATTTTAAGCTACACTAGTTCCAACACTGGTATCCAGTAACCATCTCTTTATAATTCTCATTCTAACAAAATTATTAGATACTGTGGAAATAAGTGATGAACACACCACAATAATGAAAGCAATCATAGTATATAAATAAATTCTTAATGGGAAATTTCCTCTTTCATTAATTAAAATGCATATAGTGCATTCAAACAAGTCCCTAATATTTTTCCAGAACATTTTTTCTACTCTTCAGCTGGAACAATTCAATAGTCCCTGTTTGACACTTTTAGTATTTTTGCATTTGATTTAAAATGAGATCTTAAATAACTGTGTGAACTCTTCTATCACACTACCAGGATGTTCTTCACAGGTCTGACTAAATGCAGCAATATTGTCTGCATTTTAATTTGAAAAAAGAGTGTTATGGAAAAATAATGTATGTGTATGGCAGGGACAGGCTGGTAGAATGTGGAGGAAGAGAGAGAAAGCTGCAGAGCTGATGGGGGTGGCGTCAGATAATGAAACTTTTGTTTGAGCTAAAACTTTCTTTTCTTTACAGTTTGGTCAAGTCTCTAGTGGTTGCATGAAGAGTAGGATCAACACTGAAAAAATGCAGCTCTGGAGGTGTCATTAATGAAGGAGACAGTCTCCATCTCCCACCCAGACATGAATGTTCCTCACAGCATCAGGCAAACATCAGCTTAGCACAGTTAGCTCACCTTTGGCTAGTCTTGACAAATTCAATGTTTTGGTTTGTGTCTTTATAATTAAAAGGGGGAAAACACACATACACACAAAATCATCAGTACTTTGTCTACCAGTGATCATCCTGGATTACAATTTCTAGTTCATTTCCTTTGCTCTACCTGCCTACATCCTGGAGTAATAATAACTTCAGGGTGCAGTGTAGGCTCAGACCCTTTCCCCTTCCGTTTCATCCTTCTAGCCAACTGCAGAAGCTGAAATCAGCAGAAATTACAACCTGCAGGTAGGGGAGAATGGGGTAATTCTGCCATGTAGGTAAGGAGAGCTGAAACAGCCATAGAGTACAAATAAATATTTTACTGAAGAAAAGCAGTGATGTGGGACTCATGCTGAAAGGAAGACCAAAGAAGGTTTCCTGACTAAAATAAAATTCTACTGCTGGGCCTGGTTACATGCTAAGTTTCCAAACATTATTAAGGTATCAGTTCAGCTACTGGGTTATAAATGTAGTCAGGCAAGCATGGTGCCAGACAACTGCCACTAAACTGTGCAGGTACAACTCTCTGCTAACGTGCACCATCTTGCATCTGTCAGCCATTTATCACCATCACACTGAGGAGCTGCCAAAAGAGAGATCAAGGCCCAGATAGCAACCATTCGTTTAGTGTGATGTGTTCACTTCATAGCTGAAGTGCAGAAATCCAAATCAGGAAAGCGCTGTGAGTGTCTAGGTTGGTTTAAGACAGCCATGTCCATCTCCTTCAGAGTAGGAGAGAAGAGAAGGAGAGAAGTTCTTTTTTGGGAAGCAAGTGAAGGTACTCTGGTCAAACACCAGAGGCAGGATAAGACCAGGATGACACAGAGAGAGGTTCACTGATAAAAACACAGGTGATGTCTTGCAACCCAAACCCAGACATGCAGATGGAAAGCCAGCACAGAGAGGGATTTAAGAGGGAGGTTTGATGGTCAGAACATATTATTATGTCAGCAATAGACACTTACGTACAGAAATCACTGTAAACAGGAGGACTGAAAGCAGGAGAGCTGAGTCCTGGGCATTACTAAGGCAAGCACTGCTTGGCTACTGGAGAAAGGTGGTTTGGGGAGCAAATCCATTAATGAGGACAGATAAGAGGAAAAGAACTTGTGGAAAGTGAGTTTAGGAGAAGGCCAGAGCCTGAACAGGAAGCCTAACAGAAGGGAGCAGTGAGCATCTAAGGTGTGATTCTGGTTTAGTATTACACAGTGCCTACAAGGTAGCAGAGGCAGGCCCAGGGCTGCGTGTCCAGCAGCAGCACTTGCTGTCCCCAGCATGCAGCAGAAGCAGGTGACAGACACCAGACTAGTGAGGTTAGACCACAGCTACACAAACAACCCCCAGACAGCTCAGGATTTAAGCCACTTCCCTTGGTGACAGAAACAAAACACCTGCCTCTTCATTTGTGAGAAGAGGGAGGTGGAAAATGGAGGGAAGGTCTAAGCTTCCCACAGAGTGGTGCAGCAGTTTGGTACTGAACATAAACATGCTGGAGTTGAAAAAAGTGACAATTCACAAGCATTCAAAAGTATTCTCCATTAACTTTGATCAAAAACAAACACTGAAAAGGAGACAGGGGGTTGGAGAACATAGGAAAGGCAACTTACAGATCCCAGCATGGTATTTCAAAGTGCTAACGCTGTGTTTGTGAGCCTTGTACGTCTGGATCCGCTCCCCAGTGTCTACAAACCAGCACTTCACTGTCCTGTCCGCACTCCCCGAGTACAGGTGACGATTCACCAGCTGAGGGCAGAGAAAAACACGTCAACAATGGCCTCACCTTCGTGAGAGAACTGCACTGAAGGAACTCATCCCAAGTCACAGTTTCCAACTCAACAGAGAGCAACAAGCTGAACCTTGAAACAGAGGGGTGGTGAGCAAACCAACCTTGAGCTCTTCACAGCCGCATCTCCCATTGACTTCTGGGTCTTAAAAACAGCCCCCAGCTTTCAGAACATAAAAGCTTAGCCCATCTGCTTGTGCCAGCAGGCAGGATTCCAGGGAGCTTAACAATGCGAACCCTACATCCATAATCAGTTACATTGCTAAAGCCTCAAAAAAGCTCCCAGCAGTGCTGTTTCTGAAAAGCATATTTGACAAGAACTCTTACCAGATTCCTAAGTTGCAATTACAAAAAAATTCAGAACAATTCTGAGTAACAAAAATTTTAAAAGGTAAATTAAAATTAAAATCCTACACACCATAAAGCAGGGTTTGTATTTATTATGATCATTCTGCACAAGGTCAGTATTTAAAAACACTCACTCTTCCTTGAAACTGTTCTATATTTGCATTTCCACAAGTCTTTTTAGACTGTTATTAAATGATTAAATAATTAACCATCCTGACACAGGTTTTTAAACATCTTCAAGCAGATTGTCTTCTGCTGTGTATTACCCCTCATCACACCAACCATCCTGCACATTGTGAGAACTAACTGGTGAGGAGGATGGGGGTTGTTCCACACAGCCAGGACAGAGAATGACGAAAGGAAGGGCTGCAGTTAGGGAACAGAGACAGAGAGAAAATAACTGACCTGTGCAAGACCGAAAAACCAACCAGAGCACAGTAAACAAACTGTACAAAGCCTGGAAGCTCAGCAAGGAAAAACTCCATAGTGCATAGAAAAATGTAACATTGTCTGTGTAAAGAAATCAAACTGAAGGTTTTCACAGCCATTGTTATGCAGAGCCCAACCCCTGGCACCTGAAGGCAGCCAGTCACTTCAACACCCGGCTGTGGCTCAAGGCAAGTTTTATGGACTCGCAGCAACCTCTGTATCACAGGGATGGAGAGACAGGAGGGACAACCCTGACCCCCCACCAAGAAGTGAAATTTGCCCAGGGAATAATGAATGGTACCTTGTTTGTCCACCAGACACACATATCGGAAGGTTCAAATGACCAGCAGTGCACGAACCCCTGATGCTTCTCTGGTATCTCCAGGAAACCAACAAATGACAAATCAACTTGTTGTGGTCTTGCTCGTAGAGCACTTTTAAGGGTTGGTTTTTCTGCCACCTTAGATTATCATGACTTTGGTCCCCACTCTTTACACACGCTGTATCTGTAAGGTTGGAATGTTGTTCGCACTCTTCCATCTCCGCTCCCAATCCAAAAAGGAATGGCCGCATTCCCAAAAGGCATCAAAAGTGGGCTTTGTACAAAACAACACTGCGCTGTGTTACAGCATGAAACAGAAGGTACTTTAAGATACAAAGCTCTACAGTGATGGGACTGTGATACCCCACACAAGAAACGTGCGCAGGCAGACCAAGAGGCTCCCTGGCCACAGCTCCCACCAGCCCAGCTGGAGCAGAACATGTCACACTTCCTCCCAGCAGAACCTGGCCCACGGGAGAGATTTCATAGCTGAACGCCAGGAGCTTCTAAAGCACAAACCACTGTAAAAAGCCAGCAGTACTTTCAAATGTCACTTCCTATTACTTTTAAGCTGTTTTAGCAACAGCATTAATATGGCATCTCCATGAGGAGAGAAAACAAATGGCCAGCAGCACTAACAAAACCAAGAACCACAAGTTAGCCTGAGGAAGGACTTTTAAATTCCAGGCTCTCCTTGAATGGGCATGAAGAGCATTGACATGTGCACCTGCTAAATGGAAGAGGATGCTTTGAGTTTCAGTCCTGCTGTGTGGTTCGTGGCCGAGTCACTGCATTTCTTTTTTAGACATCTTGCTAGCAGCATCAACCCACCCACTGAGCAAGGAAAAACACTAAATTATAACCTCCTGCAGGGAAATGCCACTCTGCATTAATGGTACATTGGGTTATACCGCTTCATTTCTACATTTAAGTGGGTGTATCAATGCCAAAGTGAAACAGGAGAGCTGCAGCTTGCCTAGATTTGCTAATTTGTTAGATATAAAAATGTATTGAGTTATGTGTGCTTTCTCAGCTGATTTATAGCATTGGAATTGTAAGAGCCTTAGAATCATAGAATGGTTTGGACTGGAAGGGACCTTAAAGATCATCTCGTTCCAAACCCCTGCCATGGGCAGCGACGCCTTCCACTAGGCCAGGCTGATCCAAGCCCCATCCAACCTAGCCTTGAAAAATTCCAGGGATGGGGCAGCCACAGCTTCTCTGGGCAGCCTATGCCGGGGCCCCGCCACCCTCACAGTAAAGAATTTTTTCCTAATATCTAGATCTACCCTCTTTTAGTTTAAAGCCATTCCCCCTTGCCCCATTACTATATGCACTTGTCCAAAGTCCCTCTCCAACTCTCTTGGAGCCCCTTTCGGCACTGGAAGGAGCTCTAAGGTCACCCCAGAGCCTTCTCTTCTCCCAGCTGAACAACCCCAACTCTCTATGCTTGTCTCCACAGCAGAGGTGTTCCATCTCTTTTCATCATCTTTGCAACCTCCTCCAGACATGCTCCAACAAATCCATGTCTCTCCTGTGCTGAAGACTCCACAGCTGGATGCAGCACTGCGGGTGGGGTGTCACAAGAGAAGAACAGAGAAGAATCACCTCCCCGACCTGCTGCCCACACTGGTTTTGCTGCAGCCCTGGATAGGGTTGGCTTTCCAATGCCCAGCCTGAGATCTGGTGAGATGGTTGGCACACCAACCATCTCAATTAAATTCAAAGCCTCTGTGCTGCCCCATGAAACACTTCCATGCACCTTCCTCCCCCTCGCCAGTTTAAGCAGGTGAGCATGGTAGCATAGGATTCTCAGCTTTGCAGGGAAAAGGAAATATTAACAGGTTAAACAATCTACCAGATGCCACGGACTGAGGCTGCAGCAAAGCCAACAGCAAAAACCAGGGCAGGCTCTGACTTGTCACAAAGCCTCTCATTCCAATGGCATTTTTATAAAATATCATGAAATGGCTGTTAGTGGAGAAAGCCATCAAGAGCTCTCAGCTCAGGCACAAGCTGCAAATCAGATCTGCCTTTAGTGATATGATAGGCATAATCTCACCTAAATTGGTTCACATCTCCGCAGCTAAAATAGCCCCCTTAACAGTCACTGTGGTCTAGGGCATAATTCCTCTCATCCTGAGGCACATCTGAAACAGATCATGCCTTAAAACTGCTATTTCTCTTCCCCAACAGGGACAACCTTCTCAGCTGCAGCCAGATCAATTTAGGTGAGATCACTCCTCCTTCACTTGACTAAAGATAGGTCTAGCTTACAACTCCAGCCTAAGCTACAACACTTCAGATATCTGCATTTAATCTGTATTTAAAATCATCATCATCATCACTTACTGTTCCCCCAGCCAAAGCGCCTTACAAGTTGGCCCCACACTCTGTGGTTTAAAAATGTTTAGCAGACACAGTTACATATTCCAATCTGTGACTGCCCAGAGAAGAGGTGATATTTCCAAAGCTGTGTTTTCCTTGGCTGGCTTTTGAGCACTTGGCTCACTTTGGCCAACTGCCCAACAAAGCTCCTGACACAGAAAACCATGGCCAGGCAAGGACACCTGTGGCAGAGTGGACGACACAGAACAGATTTGCAGCTCAGATACCAATGGGCTGAGTGGACATTTCAAACCCATGCAGCTTCAAAAACGTTCAAAACCTGACAACAGTTTGATGCCCAGTTCTAAAGCCTCAGCCAGACAGGAGGAAAAAAATCACTGCATTAATATTTGCAGTTCTGGATTGTTAATTTTTCTCATGGCTCTGAGGGATTTTGCTCTGAAACAGATGGAACACTGACATGTGAATGGAGCAAATTTGTCTTAATCCTCAGGGCAAAGTACTAGAGATGTAACTATTCCATAAAAAAGCTCAGTCAAACTGCTTGTGAGTTGCAGAGTAACAGCAGTAGCAAAATACATGTTGTAAACACTTCAGTAGTTACAGGTCTCATTAATAAGAAAATACATTGTTTGTAGCCTCCAAACATACCACAATTTTAATAAAAAAACAAATTATCATACCCGGGGTTGGTCTCTCAAGACAATCACAACCCTATTTCTTCACAAGCTTGGCTGAACTGAATAAATGCAGCAGCTTAAGACAATTTCTACCTGTAAGAATGCCAAAAATATTTGCAAAAGAGCTGTTTAGCAGGTATTTCAACCTTATAGGAAAGGACTTCGCCCTCCCAATTAACCTTTGCTATAAGAATTTTTGGAGAGCCAAGGAGAGGCAATTGGCTTTCCAAAGAGATTTGGGCACATCCTTTTGCTGAGGGTCGCTGGACTCAGACTGGCCCTCATGAACTTCAGGATGAGTTCACATTAGCAACCACATATCCCAT
The DNA here is from genome assembly GCA_013398955.1 of Callaeas wilsoni. Lineage (NCBI taxonomy): Eukaryota > Metazoa > Chordata > Aves > Passeriformes > Callaeidae > Callaeas > Callaeas wilsoni. The sequence goes on from VWPU01014928.1 coordinate 50,710, forward strand.
CACCAGCTTATTCTTCTCGTGGGGGTCAGTGTTCCTAAAATCTGGAATTTGGGTCTTCTGTTCACAGCCACTTCTAAGTCAAAAATCACCAAGCTGGACCAATCTCAAGTTACAACTATGTAAGCCTTGGACCGAGTTAAGAGTTTCAGGATCCCATTCAAACCACATCCATTTTAACGAGCTAACAAACTCCCTGTGGGCAAGAAATTGTTGGTTTTTTTTTTTCCTGAGAATCCATCTAGAATAAGCTCTCTGGGCTGGCTGTTAAGAGAACGTTTTTGAAATTTTTTACTGCAGTGCAAAGCGATGGCCCCAGAAACATGTTTTGCTCTTACAGGTTTGGTACACCTTCACATTCCTCTCATTCACATCTTCATCCTCTGATGCAACACATACAAATTACAAAAAATACACTTAATTTAACTGGTGTGGCAAGAAAACATTTCTGTCCCTGTGATCACAACAGTTAAGCACATAAACAGAGTTCAAGCAGTGGCTTTGTTCAAAGCATTCTTTTCTTCTAGTCAACTTTAAAAGGCAACTGAAGGGAATGGTCCAAACAAAGGATCTTTTGCAGGAAAACCAGAAGTAAGTCCTTGCCCGCTCATGTTCATGTTCTTCAAAAGGGAGTTTTCTTGCAAGAATGTTTGCTGTAGGATCCAAGCATAATTCCAAGCTGGATCATTTCTCTCTGCCAGCTTTTGGCAACACAATTTTGATAAATACTCAGAGGCAGAAGAATCAGCAAAGGACAAAGCAATCCTTGTGAACAGTCTGCAAAGCTTCTTAGGAGAGACATTTAGAAAAATATATACAAGTAAATATTTAAATCGGGGTTATTCAGCCTATTGCAGGCAGTTACATTAATGAAAATGCATGTTTGATTATTAATTGCAAATATTGGTCTTTAGCCAGGCCTGAAATTTTTAAGTGGAAGAATGAGCATGAGCTATGTGATTACATTCAGCCCACCCTTGCTTTTTCCCATTACTTCCTATAAAATCTCATTATTGGCTCTTATATGAAGAGGGAGCTCCCAAAACAGCTGCTGTACTTTGTCTGCCAAGCTATCAACACACTGCAGGAGAAGGAGAGCGAAGAGTTCTGGCTGCTCCACTGCGAGTTACCTTGCCTGACTGGGAAAGTCAAGACATCGATGCTGCCAAAGCACCTAACATGGATACAATTCCCACTACAGATAGAAAGTCTCCCAGAAAAACCTTTCTCAGTCCAATTTAAATAGTGGAGGGAAGAGAAAAGCGGCATTATGAAAAGCTGCAGAACTCCACACGCAGTGGGCTCAGCTGGTCACCTTCACCAGAGTGACCCCTGGACAGCAGGACGGGCCTGGGGAACATGAACAGCTCAGCCTCGTCACCGCCCTGTCCAGAACCACCGAGGACAGGGGACAAGGGAAAGCCCAAAGCTCGCCAACGCTTCCTGTTCTGCCGTGCTACATGAGAGCTGTTTCCAGGCTCCTCTCCTTACACTACCTGGCAACAACACCTTAAAGGATCTTAGAGCAACTGGGGAACATTCAAAATCTGAACGTGTCTGTGGCATCACCCCTCTCCTTCCCACACACCGGCACTGCGGGAAGCAGGGTGGAAAACATGGGTGTGCTTTGTGGCTATCTACCCAGAAAAGTCCTTCAGGAAGCTCCAGGAATTTCCATTCACTGCTACAGCAACACAGTCGGTGTTTACTGGAAAGTAATGGGAGATGACTGGAACAGGCCGGACCTAATTTGCAGCAGTTCAGAACATCCCGGGGCATTCCCATTAATAACAGATTTTTAAAGTTGGGGAAAATATGGTCTCAATATCCAAATTTTTCCTGATCTGTGTCCAGGATGAGAAATCACACTGAGCATTTCTCAAACTTTTTGAAAGGTCACCCTCCCTTAAGGATCTTTATTTGAATAAATAAAATGAAAAAAGTCTTTATTTTTCTTTCTCTTTTTTTCTCCCCACACAGGCACTGTACTACCCAGAGACCAGGTGACTGCCTTCAATTGCTGGTCCCAACTCAGCTCCTCCAGGACAGCAGAGTGAAAATCTGATGTAATTAGCAGCTCACTGCTGCACTGAAGAAAATGAGTTACTGTCAACAATTAAAACTGCTGGCTACTGTGAGCAACTCACAACTACCTCTGAGTCCTTCCCTATCCAGGGTTTGAAAAATACCATCCCAACTCACTGCTACAGATTACAACACTGTCACCAGGAAGCCTGAGGCAAAAAAGGCCCCAAAAGCTTTTTGAGAACAAAACAAAAATAATAATAAAAAAACCCACCTCTATTCAGGAAGTTTCCTTTCTGTTGAAACATCTTTGTATGGATTCTGACGATTGACCCCTTTCTAAAAGAATGAAAATACCATGTGGGCTGTGCTGAGTGGCAGCCAAGTGGAACAGAAGGGATAGTGTTGAACCCAGAAAAGCAGAGGGAGGAATTAGGAAAGATCGACAGCCTAAAGCTATTCAACAGCAGTGACTGCTTAAGCTGGGATAAGTTTGAGAGGCCTAGACACTAAATGCTCTCTGTGGGGGCTGTTTGTACCTCAGCTGGACCCTCCCAGCCTCAAACATTAACTGGTGATGAGAGAAGAGAGGGGCTACCAGTCACTCAAGAAGATTTGGCCAGGACTGTTGCCAACACAGTCTTGGCAGCAGCAGCAGTAGTCTTGTGTACTCTGAATTGTTCAGGTTTTCCAAATAGATTATTTGTTTTGCTTTTCTTCTCCCCTACAAGAAGTTTTGTTTGTTTAAAGCCATTGTTTAACTCTGTGCTCACAAGCATTGCTCATTCCTGAGCATTCAAAGGGCGTAATTGAATTTCCCAGGCTTCTGGGAGAGGGTCAAGCCAGCTTCGTGTAACAATTTTAGCAAGGACCCAATTAAATTAAGGCAAGCTCTAGTGTTGCCAATCTGTGCCTTGGAGAAGGGTTACAATTAAACAACAAAACATAGCGTGACACTAAGGACAGCAACAGATTTACTTCAGCATCCTCAGAGTACATTATCACAATATCCTAAAAACAAGATTTAACACTGAGAATTTACCCAAGCAAGACAAACATTACTCCAGGGCAATACGATTTTGTGTGTGTGTTTGGGTTATGTTTTTTCCTTTCTAAAACTGAAGGAAAACAGAATTCCTTCAGTACTCCCAGGTTTTTTGTCTGCTAGTGTCAGCTCTGACTACCTTATTTAGAAACAAAGGCAACTGTTATTAAACAGCTATTAAAGATACATCCTGTAGCCTCTGTAAGGGAAAAACACTTATGGACAACAAACACGGAGAGCAGAGAGAACTACTGTCATTAACTTCAGTCAGACACATACGTGTATAAACATTTGTGCTGACCTGAAACTGAGTTACAGACCATCATGTACTCTCTTTAAATACATTATTAGCATTTTCTGGTGGATAATGTGTGTACAGGATAAGTACTTGTGCGATAGTTCTCCTCTTGCTTCATCTGCCTGACCTCCTCCTCTCCCCTGCAACATTAACAAAGCTGGTAGCATTCAACAGAAAAATACTGCAAACAAAAACAGAGTATAGTTTTTCAGATCACATTACATTTTTTCCCCTCTCTCCTCCATCATTTCCTAAATTCTCTCCCCCATGCTCTGCTTCTCTTCTCCATTTTCCTTGCCTGTTTTCTTGTCTTGGCCATCTGTTTCTCTCTTTTTTTCCTCAAATCTTGTCTGCATGGTCTTTAATGTAGGATTTCTTTCAGCTTTATGCTTTCCTGTTATCTTTTGCCCACAATTTTGGGTTGGGATTTTCGAAATTATCTGGTTTACTATGAATGTTTTTCTCCTCCCCTTTTTTAAGTTACCTGACCCTGTGTTACTTGCTCAGGTTATCTTCTTCAAAGTCTGGTGAGCCTGACAACACCATTCCACTCAGATGAAGAGTGCTCTCAGCACACCTACTCATGAGTTCCATGACCAGTGGGATTTAAATAGATACTAAGATAAAAGTTAGACCAGGGAAGCCACTAGAAGCTAAGAGGAGATCACTAAGTGTTTTAGAGAAAGGGGGTTTGTCTCAAGACCAGAGAGCGCTACTATTTTGTTATTACATGAATATTTAAGCTCACCATTTATAACCTGTCTTGGAAGAGCTTTTTTATGAATGAAAAGGCAACTGAGACCCACATGAGTTAAGGCACAGACACCCAAAGGCCCTCGAGGAAGCCTCTGCCCTTACCTCTAGGCAAATTACTGATCCTTGGTGCTCTTTGAAGACTTTCAGCTGCTCTCCCGTGACAATATTCCAGGTCCTGATGGTGTAATCCGTGCTGCCAGAGAACAGCTCCCTGTTTGGTGCATCAAGTATAAGGCATAAGACGGCCCCAGTGTGTCCCAGCAGGGTCTGGTAGCAGCGCCCGCTGGACACCCACCAGACCTTCACAGTGCAGTCCGTGCTCCCTGTCACCAGCAGGTCCCTGCTCACTTTCTCCTCCTCCTCCTCTTCCTCCTCCTCTTCTTCCAGCACATCCCTGGAGGAATAGTGAGCTAGAGTCAGGACACAGTTCCGATGGCCCCGGAACTCCTGGATTTGTTTCTCCTTGTCCACGCTCCAGCAGCGGGCTGTCCTGTCATAGGAGCCACTGAAGAGATAGTCTTTGGCAACCAGGATTCTGCAAAAAATGAAGTTTGTGTATATGAACAGTATTGTTCTTTTTACATAACCATCTTTTCTCACTATTTCAGTGCCAAGTAGCCCAAACTATGAAACAGCAGCATGAACATAACATCTTTGGCATTTTTAAAAATCAAACACTTTCCTTTTTCAACTTTTGACATTGAGATTGCTCATTCAGGGAGCATTGTGCCTCATTCAGGTACATTGATGCAGATATTTTGACACCATAGCATTGTAAATTTGTGCATTTTGTTTTGCTAAAATTCCTTCCAGCAAGGATTATGAACTTTCATAAGTTATATATAATACCTAGAAGTCTGTTGTGTTGTTTGTTTTGGGTTTGTTGGGGTTTTTTTTAATTAACTAGTTCTGGGTAATTATTCATTAATACTTCTTTATAAAAAATAATTTTAAAACAGACCTATGACAATAACTTGTAATTAAAACAACAACAAAGCAACAAAACAACATTCCAGGAATCTGAACTGTAACTGACAGTGTGCAAAATAACCATCTTTCCATCATCAAATAAGAAGAGTGCAAGAAAAAAACACACCTAATTTCACCTGGCTCAGGATCTCAAAAAAGGTAAAGCAAGAGCACCCCACTTACTACATAACCGAAGAGCAAACCAAGGATTACAGCTCAGGAATTCAGCTTCCTGAGCCTTCAAAGTAATGAGTTGTAGCTGCACAAACATACAATAACAGAAAAATCTCTACAGTTCATATTTCCACACCAGAGATAGGGAACATCCATAACCTGCCTTCTTTGTCAGCCGAGTTTGGTCCTCTGGAACCTTTCAAACAGACAACAACGTCACACGAATGGGGAACACATTTCCCATTTGCTGATTCAAACAAAATCAGGCCTGTGCCAAAACACAGAGCCAGCCTTCCTAACTATTTACAGAATCTCACTACACATCATATGTGTTTTGAGTTTAGAAAGGAACTAAAAAGCCCACACGCCCACCAGAAAAAGAAATGTTAAAAAAATACCAATATTTGACTGCTCTATTTGCCATTAATTAAATCCAGTCCAACTATTAATAGGCACTTTAAATGGAATGGCCTATCAGCCACACACAGTAAGTTTATTATTAAATTTCATTTGCCCAAATGGGAATAATAATTACATAAAAAACCCTGACTTTATCCCTCTTGCTAACACAAAAGCTTGACACGATGTTTTTAAACCAGTTTATCAGAAGCATCTGTTATCAATTGGATAATTTCTTCTGGAATTTCATTCCTTGCCCTGGATTCCATTCCCCTGCTGTGTGCCTTTCATTTCTCTCCTAACTGTGTCAGAAGCGTTGCTAGAAAAACTAATCACTGCAGCACAGAACATGAACTCAGAGGTTCACACAGCCCCTTTTACGAGTGCAGGAATGGGGAACTGCAGTGAAATGATAAAGTGTGCGGTAACAGATGACAGGAACACCAGGGGAGAACCCCACCTGTTGACAATGGATGTGTGGCCTCGGTAAATGGCCAAGCACTGCCCAGTCACCACGTCCCACTTCCGAATGGTGTGGTCAGCGCTGCACGTGAAGGCAGCCTCGTTCTCCAAGTGGCAAAAGGTGATGTAACTTTCATGTCCTAGGAATAGCAAAGGAAATCAGTCACTGTGCCTGTAGAAAGGACAGACTAGCCCAGCTCTTCACCTTAACTAAAAGAAAAATACAAACAAATGTACCAAAACTCCAGTTTTAAACGCACCACCGTGCTCTTCATGTTTAAGGATTTGTGTAAAACACAACCATTTCAAGTCACAGCAGAAAACTTCACTGATATCAGGATTAAGTGAAAGACTAAAACAGTACAGTTCCACCAATCAGGTAAATCAAACAGTATTATAAAAATGTAATGAGCTAGACTAATATCAGTATAATAAAACTCGGACTAATGAAGTTTAAAACCAATAAAAACCTGGCTTTTTTTCTTTTAGAGAAGAAATGCTTTTGCTTCCTTCTTCTGAAACTGGAGGGGAAAAGGCTACATTTCAACCCAGCCCATTGACTATCAGGACACAAACAGTTATAAATCAAAGCATGAAACTGAAAAAATGACCTGAGACTTACCAGCAAGTTTAATTTCATTGTCCAGGCAGAATGAAAAGCAAACAAAAAACATACCAGGTAAATAGTCTGTCAATACTTTCCCCCATGTGACTACTAACATGAATAAACCCCACAATTTCCTAAATATCAGTATACATTTAAGGAAAAGACAGAGAAGGAAAGGGGGAGGGAGGAAGGAAGGAAGGATTAGAGCACAATTGTTTATACAATGTTCAGTGTACACAGGAATTGTACAGTTACAATGAAAACAGACACAACCACTGCTCTAAAAATGTCACACTGACAAACAAGGCAACACCAGAGAAGAGGAATCAATATTACCACCTCAAGCTTTTGTTGTGGCTTAGCAAGATGTGTCATTTTTCTATTGTAACATTAAATGCACCACAAGTAAAAATCACCTTAGGATTCAAGTCTCATCTTCATCCAAGGTCTCTCGTGTGAAATTGCTGACACCTATCTAATCATGGGACTATTATTACCTGGCACTCTTCTGTTTTAACACTTGGACTGTAAGCTTTCAAGAGCAGAACTGTTTCCTCTTAAGTCACTATTACAAGAGTGACAGTTATGGCTGAAGTTGGTGGGCCCTACTGTGACTAAAATAAATAAAGAAAAAAAGAAAAAAAAATCAAGGAAGGACAATTGTGATTAAAGAGAGACCGACGGACAAAAGTATTAGAAAAACAGAATGTTGTAAAATAAGAGATGGTAAAAAAACTGAGGGAAAGCAGACTGCCCAGTAAAACAGTTTCACTGACGGCAAAAAACAGATTTCACTACAATTCCTGTAGTTCAAAAGCCTTGTTGTAGTTCAAAAGCAAACCAGAATTCACGTTACAAACATATGGCTTGTTTCCGCTAAAGCAAATTCATCAGATGCCAAAAATTAAACAGATCACCAGGGCTATAAGCAAAACTCTACTCGTTCTCCCATATTTGTGAAACTTTTTGCAAAGCAGCCTGAATGGATCAGGTTTCAGTCACTGGGATTTTTCTCACAGCATCATGTAATCCAGCTCGGAGATCAAAATAGCGTCTTGATTACTGCACCAAAGTTTGCCAGGCAGATTTTAACCATCAGTAATACTCGACCCACACACAGGGTGCCAAAACCCCCTGTGGCAGACAAGGTCTGGTGCTGGTCTGGCCAAAAGCAGCCACCACACAAGTCTGCTGGTTGTGCTGTGGTGGAGCTTGAAACTGCATTAGAGATACAGGTTTATCAGTAATTACAGCTTGTAAAATTAAAATTGACACGAGAACTGCGTGCGTGCATAAGTATAAAATACATACAATTATCTGATTCGACTGACAGTTCACAAACCACTCTGCCAACCTTCTTCAGAGTTTACCCCAAACACTGGCAGTACTGGCAGATTCCATAATAATGAATGCTGTCCAATACATTTCTCTTTCTAGTTAAAAGTTAATTAGTGGTTTAAAGGGATTTCTAAGCCTAAAGCAAATGCAGCAAGTTTTCCAGAAGTTAGAACCATGGCAGGATGTGGGGAAAAGAGACAATACTCCACAGTGAAAAACAAGCAAGCAAGCAAACAAACAAGGAAATCACAGCAATGTGATTTCTTCTTTGGAAGAAAAGAACATTAGAAACTCTAAATTTAACAGCTTTATTTTTTTCTGTATGAAAAGAACATGAGTGGGAATACAAACATCTTTAGCCCATATCTAGACTCTTGCATGACCACACTGTCTACAGAGGTTATTTCTTTTCAATTACTGACATGCTAATCTAAAGATAAATTTTTTAAGATGAAAAATTAATGTAAATTGAAAAAGCCCAGCAATTAACATTCCTGTGGGTCAAATGAGGAGGGAAAACAAAAGTAACCTATTTAACAAGGTTCCTTTCCAGACTTCTGAGTCAAGTGGCTCTGAATAAAGACCACCTGGAAATGAGATGATTAAAAGAGGACCAAAAAAAAAAAAAAAAAGGGGGGGGAGAGACTAACAAAAAGTCAGTATTTTTTCACAGTGTAAAACAGGGCTTCCAGAAAGTGACATAAGTTAAACAACTTCGCACACTCTGAGATAAAAGGATCCGTGCATTCAGTAGTGCTGGTAACCTGTTTTGGGTTGAAACTGCTCCTGCTTAACGTTGCTGTAATAAACACCAAAACAAAACAAGCATGATTTTGGCTGCCTGGCGGGGACTGAAAGAGACCAGAAAACGCTGTGTGGCCTGTGCCACGCTTCAGACCCAAACCCCAGGAGAAAAGCAGCTGCCGTACCTTGGAAGTGTCCGTGGCACTGGCTGTCGGCGGTGCTCCAGAGCCGCGCGGTCCCGTCCTCGCTGCCCGTGAGCAGCCGCTGCCCGTCGGGGCTCAGGCTCAACCAGTTGATGCCCCCTTGGTGATCCGTGCAGACCTTCACGGCCGAGCCGCTGTTCCCCATCCCGGCGCTCCCGGCGCAGCTCACGGGCGTTCTGCAGCCCCCAGACCGTGCTCCGGACCTCCGGCCGTGCCCCACAGACCGACTTCTGCCATTACCTCAACTCCGAAACATCAGCAGGGCAGTCCAGGCTCCTGCACAGGGACACAAAGGGGGAACGGGAGAGCGCGTTAAATCATTTCATCTCCCCGTGGCTGCATCGCTTCCTTAGCCAGGGTGAGCTGCAGCCACTGAGCGCCCGTTTCCCCGCAGGATCCGAAGCCCCAGGGCGGCAGACGGGCGCACACGCTGCCCGCTGTGCCCTCTCCATGGGCATCGGGGCACATCCAGCCCCTTGGGGGGACTGCGCCCGGGCGGCGATACCGCTGCCTGATGCCCTCGCCGAGGCTGCTGCTTCTTAAACAACCTTAGGGCTGACTTGGGGCACGCCGAGGAGGCGACGCCTCCGAGAGGGGAGCCCGGGCTCAGGCGGCCCCCAGCAGCCCGGGCTGCCGCCATCCCTCTCGCACGGCCCCCCGGCATCTCAGCACTCACCGCCCCGGGCACGGCTCCGGCAGAGCAATCCCGCACTCGCCCTCCAGGCAGGGGAAACCACCTCCCGCCGGGACACCAGAGCCACCCCCGGGCCGAGCCCAGGGTCGTCCCCGCCGCCTCCGCCCCGCGGGGAGGCGGGAAGGGCTCCCGCCGTGCCCCCTCAGCCCACCCCGGGGCGGGCCCTCACCCCCCGCCCGGCCCTGCCTCCATTACCTCCCGCTCCACGTTCGAGCTGCTTCCCCCCGCGGCGGCCGGCTCGCGTCGCCAGCGCGGCTTCCCCGGTGCTGTCGCTCCGCGCCTCGTCCTCCGCTCCGGAGGTGCCCGGCAGCGCTGTCTCTCCGGGACGGCCTCCCCTGGCAGCGAGCCCCCCTTCCCGGGGCAGCAGCATCCCCGCCTCCCCTCGCAGCGAGCCCCCCTTCCCGGGGCAGCAGCATCCCCGCCTCCCCTNCGGCGCTGTCGCTCCGCGCCCGCCCCCCCGCGCCGCGGGCCCCCCGCCCCGGGGCCGCACCGGCCCCGCCTCCCCTCGCAGCGAGCCCCCCTTCCCGGGGCAGCAGCATCCCCGCCTCCCCTCGCAGCGAGCCCCCCTTCCCGGGGCAGCAGCATCCCCGCCTCCCCGGGGCCGCAGCCGCCCCTGCCGCGGCTCAGTCTCCCGGCGGGGCGGGGGGAGCGCAGGGCCGGGAGGGTCTCTCCCGGCTGGGGTCTCGTTAATAACCGCACTGCAGCCGGAGCAGCCCGACAGCAGCCCCGCATCCCCGGCAGAGCCCTCGGGCTCGCCCCGGGGGAGGCAGCGCTTCCTGCGGCACGTTCGCCCCTCGGGACGCCCGGGGGCACCGGCAGCGGCCTTGCCTCCGCGGCTTCTCTGGTGCCTCCCGGGGGGGCGCAGAGGCTTGTGCTGGGAGCTGGGTTGAGGGAAGCCATCGCCTTTTGTTCCTCTTCTCGCCCCTCTCCCTGGGCGAGCTCCCGCCACGTTTCACCCCAGGAGCCCCCCCAGAGGATCCCCAAACCCGCTGTCTCGCTTTGCCCCGACCCAAAACTTTTGGGGCTCTTTCTTATTAATGCAACCCCTTGCCCATCCGCCCCCTGCACCCCATGGGCATGGCTGCTGCGGAGGGCCCCAGCTTTGTGCTGCCTCAAACCACCTGGCCGAGGGCTCTGACAACATGGGCTGAAGTCTTCTTCTTGAATTACACCGTGGTGTAATCAAATGTAGGAACGATAAATCCCCCGGGCAAAGTGATGTGGAGAGGTCAAGAGCTCCCAGCAAGGCAGCAGCAGGTTCCCATGTGGATCTCCTCCATAAGAAAAGGGGAGCTGCATATAATTTACAGCTAAAAACGTGCTGGCAGGGGTAGAATAAATCACAAAATCTCTTCTCCTAACACCTGCCCCATTTGATCAGAAAAGCACCTTTTAGTGTCAAATCCCCAACCCCTCGGCTCCACTTCACACCGTTGGTGCAGTACCGGGGTTCAGCAGGTGCTCACTGATGTTTAATGAGGCACCAGCCCTGCTCTGGCACCGGGTGCCCCAGCGTGTGGGCTGGACAGAAACGCGTGCATTAAACGGATCATTCCTGGGATGTGTTATTTTGCACAGCGCGTTCTGGCAGAGGCCAAACAGGACTAATATGTCACACCCAATGTAAACACGAGGTGATCCCGATTCAGCTGCCAGCTGTAGCCATGCAGCCGTGGAGAAGCTTGCCAGACAGAGCTGTCGGGCTGCAAATTTGGGTTTTGTGAGGGTCAGGTCAAGCCCTGTGGCTTATGATCCCCAGACAGCTCTTTTCTGAAGACAAGCGTTTCCACACAACCCTTGTGCATTCAAGAAATGACCGAGAGGTTCTGGTGTGAGACGTGAGTACTGTATTTCTTCCCTCTGAAAATCACATTATCCGTGAAAAGATATTTTTTTGGACCTGGAGGCCTGGGAATCGGCTGCTCTCAGGGAGTGTCCCTCACCATCTGCTCGTACATCTGTCAAATCCACTCACAAACCCCTGCCCAGAGTCCTTGCTCGGGAAACTGTAGGATAGATTAGCACTCCTTTTTATTTTCCTGTGTTTCTATGGTGTGAATTAAAGGAAAAACTCAGACGGAAGGGATATTTTGTTAGGTTTGAAGCAGGTCTGCACATTTTAAACCCACACAGTTTAAATCTCAAGGGGAGGCTGAGCTAGAGGGGAAACCCTTGGCCACAGCTCAGCCGTGCATCAGCTGTGGGAGCAGAGTGTGCTGCTCCTCCCCTTGCTCTTTTTAAAGCCTTTTCAAGGTTTTTTATTATTATTTCAAATTAATATTTCCCTCCTGTGGTGACTAGTGAAAACATCTGAGCTTTTGAATATTTTCATGAATATTTATTTATTTTCTTTAGAGTTTCTTTTTAATCTTTTTTCAATTGGTTTTATCTGCCTGAATTTTAGGTAAGTTTTCTTTATTGTATTTGTGTTCTTGTGGCAGGTTTTTAATTGTAGGACAATGAAGAAAGTAAAAGAAGGTTACCTGCTGCTTGATTTTGCTCCTCAGGGCCCAAATCCTGCACTGAATCCTCCTTCGTCCAGACAGATGTGTATATACACAAATGCATGAGCTGCTCCTATAACATCCAGATAGTCATAAAACCTTAAGAAGGCTTCTAAATAGTTATGGCTGGATTCATAATACACGATTTGCAGGATCCAGTGGCTATTGCTAAGTTTGCAGCCAAGTTTAGACTCTTTAGGCAGTCATCAGAAGCAAAGGAAGGATGTAGAGTTTAGATCAGCTACACTGTCTTTTGGAGAGGGAGAGGGATGCCTCTGCACTTCACCATGGACTCTGACAGGGGTCCAACACCAGGAGGTTCCAAATTCTCTGCAATCGAGTAGAACAAATTGAGACTTTTATCTTTAAATCATACATTAATTCCTCCAAAGGTTCAACCTGTTCTCACATCTCTGATCCAGAGACAACACAGAACAGGGAGACTCTTTAGTTCCCCCACACACAAGACAGTAATGATCAGGTGCAAAATCCTCTGTGAACTACTTCATCCCAAATTATCTGTGCTTAGACTCACTTGCCAGAACTTCAGAAACACGATGTGGGCTCCCAGGCCTTAGAAATTACTACGTCAGTATTTACATCACTATCTGCACTGATATAAATGCTGAAGAACATTTCCCTTAAAAATATTTCAGTAACGCTGCAAATGCTTCCAGTAATTTTATTGATGTTGTTTGTGGAGGAAGGAACACAGGCAGCTCCTCCATGTCCACCTCCCCCTCCTGGGGCTTTGGGTATCTGGATGGGTTGCAATGGTCTTTGATGGACAACAAAGGCTCTTTGTTCTGTCAAAGAAGCAGAGCCAATAACGCCCCAAAGAAGTCAGCACAGAGAGCTCACCAAAAACAAAAGAATAAAGTGTGCAGCAATGCAAATCATCTTTCTTAGAGAGTTAACCCCTTGCATCATCCCAGCCCCTCCTCCTTCTCTAAAGAAGGGCCTTTCCAGCTGCCAGTGTCTTTTCTCTTTCATCTATTGCTCTGCTTCAGGCTGTCAACCTCAATCACCTTCAAAATTGCTGGTAATTAAGTATTACCTCTTTCTTCACTTCAGAAAATTTCAAAAGCTAACCAACTCTCTTAAAACTACTGTCTGGGGCCTGAAAGATTGATAGTGGCACATCCTGCATGGACATCCAGCCTTGGTTGGTTTTTTTGATCCAACCACATCATTATAGTCCATGAGAACTATAAACAAAAGCATGTTACATGGTGTCTCCAGAGGCAAGCTCCCTCACTGAGTGAACTACTCGAAGAAAATTTCCCTGGTAAAGTTAAATTTGATTTTAAAATCAATCCAGTTACATTGATACAATGTAAATAAAATTTAACCTTAAATAGATTTAAATATAGCTTCTACTGGTTTGATTTAATCCAAAATATTATCAACATCTAAGTGGCTTCACTTTGCAGTAGAAGTTGACATTGGTGAAGGCAAATTAAGTTTACATGGGTTTAATTATCACCGTGGAGCAGATGTAGCCTTACTCTGAAGCGAGGATGGAGGAGCAGACTGCAGGCTTTCAGACTGCAGCCCCAAGCTGCAGGACTGAACTCAGCATTGCAGCTCCTTCTGACCCCTCTGCAACTGGCCTCTTCTACAGGCAACACAGTTCTCTCCTTCCCTCCTGTGAGTGTGAATTCTTTGCAGCTTAAAATGCCCCAGGGTGCTCAGAAGTCTAGTTTGGGTATAAACATTTAGCAAATTCCCCTACAGGACAAAAGGTGTTTGGAAACTGTCACTTACAATAGATTCTCCTGTAATTATATGTAACATTCTTTCAGTTTTTAACCAAATCTGAAACAGCATTTCCAAAACATTTATTTCTGAAAACACTTGGTTATATGAGTTTCCTATCAAGAGCACCCATCTGCAAAACCCATGGAGATCCCTGGTCCCCACTGCTGCTTCACCTGGGTGAATGGACTGCCCCTAATCAATGCCAGGAGTCTGAAAGCCTGCGATCTGGAGAATCAACTGCTATCCAATGACCTAAGGACTGGTTAGGTGACAGTAATGCTGCACAAATGGGCTCTTAGTAGCTGACCCCAATGTCAGGCCCTGGTAGCTATGGGAATTCAGCTGTGAACTTGGAGGAGGGGGAGAGAGGATTGCATTAACTTTCTGCTGTGATGAAGCAATGGCTTAAAAGCACTGCTGCAAAGGCATCTTATCTCCCTGGCTAAGAAAGCAGGTGCAATTTCCTAGAAATTTTTAAGCTGTGACATGCCAGGAAGTGTAAGATCTCACGGCAGCTGTTTCAAAGATCACTGTAAATAGGTTTCTCCCCACACAGTCTATAGATGACAAGGCCCTTCTATCATGTCACGGCATAGTGGGAACTTTACTGAATAATTCAAAGTCACAAATATTTACAAAATTACAAAATAATAGTCGAAAGCTCATTTTACCCTGTTCTTTACTTCGAGGGGAGCCCTGCTGTTTCTTCCAGACGGTAAGTTGGCCTCTTGCCCAGACCATATATCTCTTATGACAGGCTCCTTAAGGACCAAATCTAAATGGAAGCCAAAAGAAATATATCTTACTAAGTGACACAAGGGTAACTTTCTGAGTCTGATTCTGAGCCCGTTTTAACCACTTTTGCACGGATACAACTCTGCTGGCTTTAACTGCATTAATCCAGATTTGTACTGATGCAAGCAGAGAGCCCCAGTGCCTTTGACATTGGTACAAAAACAAATTTCCAAAAATGCTGAAGTTGCAGCCAGTGACCCAGGCAGTATTTTAACAATTGCATTCACATCTGGCCTCTGGAAGATTTCTCAGTTGTTTGTCTGCCTCGTTATTAGCAGAGCCAAACCTTGGGTAAGGGGGGAGCAGTCACAGTCTCTTACACCTCGTTGTTGCTAAGTTATAGGAACATATGATACCAAACCCAGTGGCCACAGAATAATCTTCTGCAGCCTTGACTGAGATTTGTACGAGGCTTTCAGGGCCAGACTGCCCCTGCTCCTGACACAGCTGCCATAAGAAGTGCACAGTTCTTCCAGGAGTCTGAAAAAGGCAGGGAAGGTCTTAGACGGGTGTAGTTGGTGGTGGGAGTAAATTAGTACCATTCCAAGGGATGTCAAAGCTTCTGCCCCGCTCTGTGCCTCTGCCAGAGCATGTTTAGAGCCAATGCTGTTCTTCATTTTCTCCACCAAATATCACGGTGGTCCTTGGCAAAGAGAAGGACGCCAGGGTGAACATTCAGCCCACCGTGAGGTTTACAAGCACCTCCAAAGCTTGAACGGCTCAGCTGTAATATCTCCAGCTGGATTCATAGAGAAAATATTCTCGTGATGCACCTATTCCTTTTTGGCACTCCATGTTCTTTATAAGGTGCATTTCTCACCTCACAAGATACATGGCTTTGCCTTCTCAAATACTCTCACCTTTAGGACTGGATTTTACTTCTGCCTGATCTAACATAGGTTTGCTCAGGGAAACGGTGCTGTAACAACCTCCACCTCTCTTTGTGTGAGTTTGGGCTCACGAGTGGGCACAGTCTGTCTCTCGTGTTCCTCTTGGGCCAGATAGAACTGGGACAGCAGCAGCATCATTGGGCTCGCAGTGCCAGTGCCTGGCAAAATCCTATGGAAATCAATGGCACAATCCAAGTGCAAAACACAGATAGTGAGTGATGTTGTGTTGAGGAGGGGCAAAAAGGAAGTCTGATGCTGTGCCCTGACACTGGCATTACAGATCAGGTGTCAGGATGTCACCCCACTACTCGACCACAGCCCACGAATCTCCTGGTGAATAAATCTTTCCTTGTATCTGCTCTCCTTTTTACCTCCCCCCTGAGTTCCCTGTAGTGTTCATCCCACTCTCGTTTTGGGAAGGCACCCCGACTGGAGTCCTTTCCTGCAGGAAAGAGGAGAGATTGCAATTTTGCTGGTCTGTAACAGTCTGTTTCCATTCATTCCTGAGGTTTTCCAGCTGCCCACGAAAACAATGCATTGATACACTCTGTGCAGACTTGAACCAGATCCAGAACAAAGGGTTAGGTGGGGCTGGGAGATTTGGGGAGTGTTCTTTGTCCTGGAAAATGGAGCGGATACTGGCATGACATGGTCACAAAGATGATGATGAAGGAGCAGTCTGCTGATACCCCAACCCACACATGGCCCAGCACCAGACTTTGGGCTCAAGCATCCAGCTCCTCACTGAGCGAGTGTCAGGAGTACCAAACTAAGGCATCTAAGCACTGGGAGGAAAAACAAACTGAATTCCAAAGGGGGCTGCTGATGCACTTTCATGGATGTAGACAGATTTCATCAGAAAGGTTGTAATATTTAATTTTTCAGTTAAACTCTCTCCCTCTCCTTTTATCTTCCCTTCCTTTTCACAAAGAGGCATAAAGTGAATAATAAAAATTGCTAACAGCAAAACTTCATGATTTATACCACCAGATCTCAGGCAGAACTCCCTGTTGAGTTTGAGGGAATGGCCTGATTAAACATTGATGCCACAATATGGTCTGTCTTAGCAACAACACTCACAAGTGAAATTCATCTAGGATATAAACCATGACATTTAAAATGCCTGTTGGGTTAAACTTGACCAAAAAAAAAATAATACTTGTTGTGCATGACTCTGGAAAATGAAGGCAATTGCCGTGCCACTTTATGGAATATTGTGTGTGAATCACTGAAGCTATTAAGTCTTCTGCTGCCTTTTTCCTGGCCTCAAGAGGTTAACTTCTTCCCGGAGCCATTCTCTGGGGGGGAAATAAGAACCATGTGCTTGTGCCACAGAGCTGTGTCTGGTCTGGGGACGCGGGTGATCCGGGTTTTGTGTTGTTTGCCTGAGAGACCCACTGGAGAGAATAATGAGGGGGTTCAAAAGAGGAATATTCTTCCTGCCAGAAGTGGTCGTTTAACCAGGCCTTCACTTATTTGTTGGGGGAGATTACTCACAGGGTCACCTGGCAGAAATGACTGGAAGTTAGGAAAGAAAGGGCCTCCTGCCAACTATTTAAGAGAAAGAGAGCGAGAAATGGAGAAGAAACAGGAGAAAGAGCAGTGAGTTGGCTGCAGGGAAAGGGACATTTTATGATTCAGAGAAGAAGCCAAGAATTAAGGCTGTAAAGGGAAAGAGAGAGGGCCCTGGGCTCCTTAGAAGGCTTGGTGCTATATTCTGGTGGCATTCAAGAATAAATTGGCACAGAGAAAAGGCACAGACACTTACACGTGGCTTGTCAAGCCCTTGCAGCAGAGGTGGAGCTCTGGGAAAGGGTGAGCAAAAAGCACCAGAGTGCCCTGAGGCTTGGCCCTGGTTCTGGAGGTGTAGGGCTGCTGGGCTCCCCCATTCCACCTCCAGAGAGGGACAAAGAGAACCTGTGCTAAGAAACCAAGGCCAGGAGGCTCAGCCAAGTCCCTCACGGGTTGTTCGTCGTTCACGGTGCCCAAAGAGGTGCTTTGGGAAGCTGCTTCTGAGATACCCCCATAAATCTCAGCCTGGACTGTTGTCACACCAGTGGAGACCTTCTGGGGGTCTGAGGCGGGGTGGACTCACACAGAATTTGGCCTTGATCATGCCAACAAAGGAAGCTGTCGCAAGGCAGCAGCGATGCACCCACTGAGATCCAAGGACAAAGGAAATACACAGACCCAGCACAGTTCCCTGCTGCTTACACCACTTCAACAAAACATCTGCTCACCCAGAATAAAACCCCTCCCCTGTTCTAAGCAGATCAGTTCCCCCTGAAATAGCAATAGGAGCTGCTGCATCTGCTCACACCATGGCCAGGCTTCAGCCCCAGGAGGATGAGGCCTTCGTTAAAACAGGCTGAGCTGCCTGCTTTATCTGACATCCTCCCGTGAGTAACTTTTCTTATTACACCTCTTTACACAAGTGCCAAACTCCAAGCAGGCAGAAAAGGCGTCCAAAATGCAGAAGAATTATGACAGAGGCTCCAGCATCACGGGGTTTTGGAAAGGTTATTCATTTAGTGAAGAAGTAACTGTGGAAATTGAACTCTCTGGCAGCATTTGTGTGATGATAATCATGCTGATTAAGTGTTCGAGCCTTGGGATACTCTGGGAAAGGCACTAGGACCTAGAAAATAACCACCCCATGCTTTTGGAAGGCAGCTGAGGACTCTTCCTGTTCTGCTCTGTGAGTGATCAATCTCCTCTCACAGATCTGTTCATTTTGGATGCAATTGCTCAAAATATGCATTACTTACGGTCATATAGATATATGCAAAGGGGACCAGCAGTTGTGCTGTTATCCCTTGGGTTCCCTGTTAGGCCGAGCCATGCAACGAGGAAAAGATTCAGAGTGCAGCTCTACAACTGACTTCAATTAAGTCAAATCAGTTGCAGCAGCTGAGGTTATTAACTTAGGGAATGCACTTTTCCTCTCTCCCCTCTAAATTTGCTTTGGTCTCCATTACCCTTTGTTAATGAGGAAGGTGCTTTCTACTCTGATTTTTGTGTTAGTGAAGGAAAAAGAAGCTGATTAGACAAATGGCCTTGATTCATTTCCAGCCTTAAATCTGATAGACTGTTTTCATCTAATCAGCACTCTACAAGGGTGTCAGTGAGTATCTGATGTTTAAGGCGTGGAGATGGATTCTCAGGGAGTTACAATGGCACAGAAGTGACAGAAGAAAAGAATTAGGACAGAGGAAATGCTGTTTACCTCACCTGGCTGCTCTGGGACTTGCCCCCACCCCTTCTCCATGCATGAATTTCACAACTAAACCACTGAAAAGATAAAAACAAGAGCTACTTTCCAGAGGCACTACTGAAATATGCAGCCTTGGAGCTCTTGAACAGGAAGGGAAATGTGAAGAGTGACTTTCAACCATCTAGGAACATGTGCACGCTGTGGGCCAGCTATTCAACTGCGGTAAATTGGTGCAGTCATGCTAAATAAATGTGATTGAACTATCCGGCTTGCTTGATGAGCCAGTTCTGCCACAGGCTCCTAAAGCAGCCGGTGTCCCTCTGGGACAGGCTGCAGGAGCCAAGGCACAGCTCTGGGCCTGCCCTAATTCACACTAATTGCACCAAGTGCCTTCAAGGCTGGGTGATCACCCTGTGCTGCCGGGAAATCAGAGCGTCCCCATCACCATCACCGCTGCGCCCAGCAGAAGGCAAGAACAGCAAAGGACTGAGACTGACAACTCCTGACACAGTTTCCATACAAGCTAAAATGCTCTGCTGCATTCAAGAGGTGATTTGGACCTAAATGGAAAAACCACTAATTTGAATGTTTTTATTGTTGTCGTTGTTACTGTTAGTCATACTATTGTTATTCTGTCTTGCTTGGGAGGTGTTGGGAAAGGAACAACTTCTGCAATAAATCAGTGCAAGCTTTGAAGCTGGTAACCTGTGTCCTCCCCTGGAGCTTCCATCATCTTGACAGCACGTTCGTGCTGTGGAGTCAAATACCAAATTAAAAGAAAAAGGAAAAAAAATAAACAAAGAACTAGAACAAGGGAAACTCTGTCTGGTATTTCTTTCCAGCCAAAGAACCCTTTAATAGCAAACTATTAGACAAATCCCAGGCCTGGGGGGTTGTTACAGAGGTTTTGGATTCCTACCAGAATTTTTTTTTTTTTGTGTTTCCAAATCTGTATTGTCTGAATGCAGCTGAAAAGAAGAATCATTCAATATAAGCAGAGGTAATTTCAGTGCCCTGGTTCTGATGTGATGTGTGATGTTTAATTGTCAAGGGACCTGAATATTAAATATCATTTATTAATAAATTTTAAGAAGAGAAGTCTGAAACCTTTGAAATGCTGATTGTCAACTCTACAGAGAGACCTGAACGCAAATGATAAATTCCAAAAGTCAAAATGGTGTTTGCCTGGTTTTTTCCTCTCTTTTTAGAATGGAGATGACAAATGAATCTGGCCCCAACCCTCAGTGAAAAAAAAAAAAGAGGCTCTATTATTTTCAGAAGAATCATTTCGAAGGGCAAGTCAATAATAGCAGGACTCACACAAAATAAAACCTTTGAAATCCTATTATTATTATTATTATTACTACTACTATTATTATTGGTTCAGATGACTCAAATGTTATTGTTTTCTTCTTGCATTACCAGCCAAGAAAACCAAAGACAACCGCATAAAGTTTTGCAAATCTCAGCAGTTTTGATTCCCACTTACATTGCTGGAGCAGCTGTTGTGCTTGCAGAGTTTAGCAGGTCAGCTCTACATGTGGAGTGGCCCACACTGTGCTTTGTCTTCTTGAAAACTTGATTTAAGAGCAGGATTTATGTACAGCCTGCCCTGCAGAACTAAAGGAAGCTCATAGTGTTAGGCGTGTTTCTGTGTCGGGGAGGGCTCAGCCGTGTGCTGGTGCCTTATGGCTTCTGTAGCACTGGTTCATGCACGTGTAAGGGACTGGTTTTAGTGGTGGCCACCTTCAGCAAAGTATGCAAGGAAGAGTCCCGTCCCATGAACACTCTTTTGCTATTTCTAAGCTGTTGGTTTCCAACAGCACCAAGAAAAAAAAAAAAAAGGGGAAGGTCAGCTGAAACCACAGAGTTTTGCCCATCCATGAGTCAGGATCATTCACCCACCTCCTCACCACCATGATCATGGGGCAGCAACGTCAAAGCTTAAAAGCACCTCTCCCAAAACATGAACAAACCTGTGCTGACCGTGAGCCTTGCCTGGTGCGGTGTCTTGCAGGGAAGGAGTTGCACTGCTCGCTTACCCCATCACAGATGATGAGCAACACTGGTGGCCACCAAGAAACACTCACATGGGAAAAGAGCTTAGTTTATATCAGGCTAAACAAACTGAGTGGCAGCATACCAGAATTGCTGCAATGAGTTAAACAAATATTTTTAAAATTGCATTTTTTTTCCATGCAATAGCAGAGACTGATCCTTTACCATCCCAAACTCCCTAGCAGGAGCACATGAGACAATTCTGAGAGGGAGCATTCAGTAGTTTTTGGACCGTGTGAGTGCAGGTGTGAATGCCTACAGGACATGGGGATTTACTGCAATCCACTAGGGATCATCAAATTGAAAGAAGGAATTTACATTTACAATTTCTGTATGATTTCATGTTTACTTCACGCACAATTTGACTGAATACACTGGTACATTCCTCCATATGTTCACATGCTTAAACCAGGACAGCTTGACTTGATTACAAACTGTCTCATTCTGCATCCTGTAAAGATGGTCAGCTGTCCATGGAAAACCTGGTATACCCACTTGCTCTTTCTTCAGTGCTCCTGTTGCTCCATGGAAAATTAATATTAATTTTATTTCTGTCCTTTTCCACTCTTTTCCATGTGTGTTTGTTTTCTGTCACAGCCACAAGTAAATATAGGAACAGCTGAAATTGTGTGGGATGTTATTGCACCTCCTCTGCTGGCTGAAGGGTGACTCTTGGAACAAAAAGACACCAAACTACATGAGCCTCAACCACTGAAGGTTGATTTAACTGAATTTAACCTCTCCAATAAACCAGATTATTTAAAAATAAAACCGCAAACAAATCACCATTTGCAATGCTGATGATGCTGACCACATTATGCAGATATTATCTGTTTCAGGACTTGTTTGCTATATCAGCTAACAACTGGACAAGAGTTTGAGCCTATGGGTAGTAAAAATTTCAAGGCCAAATGTGTTTTCACACAAGTTGGTTTTCTTTTCACTTCAATACAACATTGAAGAAAATGTAAAGAAAAGGAAGTGAAAACCAAAGTAGGTGAAGCATGGGAGCCAGGATATCTGTCAATGCTCCCGAGTATCATAGAATCACAGAATGGGTGAGGCTGGAAGGAATCACTGGAGGTCATCTGCTCCAACTTCCCTGCTCAAGCAGGGTCCCCTGGAGCACATTATTCAAGACTGTGTCAAAAGAGCTCTTGAATATCTCCAGGGAAGGAGGCTCCCCAACCTCTCTAGGCAACCTCTTCCAGAGCTCAGTCACTGTGTTCTCTCTGCATTTTTGCCCTGCCATTTCTTAGGCTTTAACAATGACCAGGGTTCTCCTCCTGGTGCTAGGCTTCGGAGAGACCTTTTAAAGCTCTTCATTTCCTTTCTGCACTCAGTCAAAGAGGTCACTGTTGAGCCAGACTTTCTACTTTAAGAAGTAATAAAACAACTCTAGCAGGCACCAAGGAGTGAATTCATTTCTTCCAGGTCCAGAGAGGTGTCTCTGGAGGAGGAGAGAAAAAAGCACAGGAAGGTGTGAGTGTGCGGCAGCCTCAACAGCAGGATAGCACCTCTTTGATTCCCCAGGGAAGGGAGGTGGCTGTGCAGCCCTTTCACCTCTGTGAGCAGTGAGGAGAGGTTCGTTTGAACATGACAACATCACACATGCCAACAGTGGATCAGCAGGCAGTTTCCTCCTTACCTTCATTATATGTACATGTACCGAGGAGTATAGCAAGGCAAAAGCACTGCAGTTCCTCAGATATATTCCAAGGATTCATTTGAAAGAGATATTCCATCAAATTTGCACATTATCCAGCTACAAAGAAAGGACATTCATGTGTGCAGGCATTCTGGCAGGAGCTATTTGCTTTGGGGCCAGATGTAATTCAAAGTTATTCTGAATATTACACTGCAGCAGCCCAGCCAAGCACAGTAATGCTGATTATTAGGGTTTTCCTGGTTTTCCAGATGGAGCTGATTTTATTTAGTTCTCTCTCTTGTAATTAATCACTTGTCCCTTTTGTTCATTTTGAATCTTTCTTTTATCTTCAGCATTTTGTGGAATAGTTTCCAATTTCCTTAATCCATTGCTTGCCTCCTCGGTTCACGTAGCAGAGCTCATTCAGCCATACAGTTTAATGATGTGCAGCTCAAACCTCTGCTGCACAATCTCACATCCACTTCACATCAAGCTGGCATTTTTGTAATTTATTTTTTATACTCTATAAACTCACAAATCATACCATTTCATACTAGAACAATGTCAATAATCTTTCTTTTTTCTTTGTGTTTTTTTAGGGAAAAAACCACCAACGAGCCACTAGCAAGCATATGGGATCTGTACGTTCTGTCCTTTAAACAAGTGCAGATTTAGCAAGGAGGGGGAGGGAAAAGGAAGAGAACGAGAGCTACGTCCCCCCACTGCCAACGCAATGCATGTTCCTGCAGCATCAGTGTTTGGATTAGGCCCATGGCCATCCTACTTAGGTTTCAAATAAGCAAAAAATAGATGGAATTCAATTCCCCGATGCCAGTTTTTAGCGAGATTAGACTTGGGCGCACAGAGGAATTTTTAAAATAGCCTTCACATGGGACCAGCTTTTTGCATTGAGAGTGTGCTCATAAATGGGCTATCAGATGTCAATAAACGATGAGTGTTTACTCTGTAGGCATATTACAGACTTGTGTAAAATGTGCTATAGGTAGCTAAACACTCACTAGTTACAAACAGGGTTCCACACGACAGCAGAGATTAACCAGACTGCCCTTTTTTGTACTTTTAGCTCCTAGCACAAGGCACAGCTCAATCCAGGACTGGGATCCTAAGTATACTTCCTCAATTTAAGGAGCAAATGTTAACCTACTAGAGCATATAAACAAATAATTAGTTTGAAGTGTGTAGATGAAGCGGGCTTGCACACAGTAGCTGGATGCTGGAGTCAGCCTGTACAGCTGTGTGTACGTGCACAGTCCCACGCGTCCACTGAGGACGGGCAGGGATGTCAGTGGGTCCCTCTAACGCTGCTCTGCACGGAGGGGAGTTGAACCACTGACCACTGGAAGGCGTACAGCAGAATATCCGTGGTGGCACAGCTCCGACCCCAGCGTCAGTAGGACAGTCACCTCCTGGCTGTGTGCACCAAATGTTGGAAACCCAGGTGTGGGGGTGTCTGGGCTTATGCTGTTGTTCCCAGGGGAATGTGGGCGGATGGTTGTTCTCTATTTTCTTTTCTTTTGTCCTCCAAATGCTTGGAGCATCTGGGACTCCAGTTACTGTATATTTTAAAAGCGTTTGTTTCTTTATCCTTCGTGACATTGAATGTGCTTCAGATGAATGAAAATTCTCCTTTAAAGCTCATCACAATTCGATGCCCATCTTTCTCTGGGACCACTTTTGGGGCTTTTTAAACAGATTTATGGCCAGAAGGTCACAACAGAGAGCACTGCATATGACTGAATATTAACTTTAACAGAGTGCATTTTGCTTGGGAGCCGATTACAGCCTTCGTGAGGCAAGAGCAATGCTAATCCTGGAAGGACTCCTAAAATCTTTCATAAGCTGCATCTAATTAAAAGAAAATTAAATACGCAAGAGTTGATGCACGAGTTGTACATTTGTGCATCCCACTCAATGAATGAATCATTTTCCTGCCTTCTCTGACACAGAAATACCTTGCAACCCATTAAAGATCTTAAATATTTTTACAGCTTTAATGGACCACGTCACCACAGGCCACCCAGGACACGGCCACTGAAGTCCAGAGCTGAGCTGGTGTAACTATAAGTGCTTCTGTGATGATTTGCATGGAGGATACATCTAGACAGCAGGCTGTCTACAAGAGGACGTGATTGTCTGTACCACTGCTAAGGCAGACATCACCCAAACTGCTGTTAAACTCACAAGGTGGAATTTTTTTTGCATTTCCATATCCTCTCATAACAGATATACAGCATATGTGCAGCTGGGGCAAATCTCAGTCAATTCAACTCTACCAACGGTGTCACTTCACCATGGGAACAGCACATGTCCTCACACAGCCACAGGCCCAGTTGTTACCAGTCACCCCAGTCCTGTTACTGGTAGAGAGCCACACGGAGCCAAGATCCAAGTGGAAGATGAATGACAAGGTGGATGAGTGTGAGCTGAAGGAATGGCGGGCGGATCCAGTGTCAGACTGGGATGCAGCATGGGACCAACCAGCCCCTGGCACAAAGCACGGTCCTGCTCCTCCCCATCGCTCAGGGAAGGGCAGATTCCCATCGCAGACCTGCAAGACAGAGCAGCCCCGAAGGCAGACAAGCCTTGTGCTCCAGTGTGCTGGGGACCTGTCAGCCTCACTCATGTCCCTTCGACGGGCCGGGGCAGGGGTTAGATCAGCAGCCTTCCCGCTGGATTAACACAGAGCTTTGCAGCTCTGCCGGCACCATGCCCGCGCCTGTCAGGATCGATCAGACAGCCAAGGCTTAACAGCTAATAGAGTAACAGAGTGAAGAGAATAAAATTACCCCTTTCTGAAATAGCCAGAAACACCCTAGCTAATGCTGAACACAGTTTATGATTTTACAGAAGGGAGGCTATTGCACTTTTGGGGGCTGCATGCCAGGGGAAACACCCAGGCTGCAGTGGACGGTCTGTAGCTGAAAGGGCAGAGTGGTTCCCATCCCTATTGGCAACCATGGAATGGTGTTCGGGGCACCAAAACAACTGGGATGGACCAGGAGCACTGAAAGATGGGAAGAGAGCTGTGAAATTAATGGCAGTGCAGTGACTGTTTTCCTTTGCTGCTGATCCCTCAAAATGTCATTGTCGTCTGAAGGACTGAGGGAACAAAAAGAAGGTTGGTCAGGTTTTGTGCCTTCAGCCTTGGGGTTTTTTTTAACATATATTTTTTAATGTGTACTGATCTAAAGTTAAACTCAGGATGAATGGTTTCTTTCACCTTTTCATCAAGGCCAGTATGTCACGCTCATACAGACCCCACGCATTGCTCAGCTCCTGCTACGATCCTCACGTGTGTCCTCACATGGCATCCGATGGCTCTGCGCCTGCGCTACCCACCCATGTGCGCATCAATGTGACCCCCTCCAGGCATCAGGAGTCAGCTGGGGCCATCACATGGTGGCCCTGGTCGGGGCAGAGGGAACCTGTGTCAGACCACAATGGCAGGCATGTTCCTAGATCTGCTTGTCACCACCGGTTCTGGCCCATCTTCCCACGTCCTCCTTATAAACCACTGCAGAATAAGAAAGCAAATTCACAGCACGCAAATCAAGCTTAGAAAGATTACAAGCCTTTTCTCTCTTGAACTCATGTTAGTTATGGAAAAAAACGTGCTTAGAGCCAAAAGCTGGCGTTTAACAATTTATTCCAGGGGTCGGTGTGTGGGGAGGAGGGTGATGCTCAGTCTCAGCAGGCCATGGCTGGCAGGGTGAAAGCCCAGCTAGAAGTAGTTGACGACTCTCCTGATGGACTGGATGCTGGCGCTGCGCGCCTGCCACTCGTTGAAGCTGCTGAACTCGCCGCGCTCCACCACGTACATGCGGCCTCGGTAGTTGGGCTCCTCGTACAGCACCCACCTGGGCACAAAGGGAGGGTTACCTGGGTCCCAGCCCTGTGCTCGTGCAGAGTGGCCACTCTCAGTGGCTGCATTTAGGCACCGCTGTACTGCAAACCACCAGGGCTCGATTCCCGGTCCCGTCCCGCGCACAGAAATGCTCCCGGTGGAATTCACTGTGGGCGCTTCCCCCCGCTCTCCCCAGCGTGGCCTGGCAATTACCCACAGCCAGATTGCACCTTGCCTTTGGAAAACATTGTTTTGGGTTACACCAGCAATAAGGCCTGGGCCCAAGGGCTCCCTGCTTCACAAGCCTGTAGGAATGGATCTCTCGGAGCTTCATCATGTGCAACAGAAACAATTTAATAGCATTTGGTAGTACTGAAGAAGGACGTGAGTCCCCTCAGCCCCTGCATAAACCCCTCGTGGACTGTAAGGAGAAAGATGCAATGCTTGATGGATGTTCTGCCTCTTTGAACTGATTCATTAGCTATAATGGGAACCATATTTAGTAATTTCTCTCTTTGTTAGTAATTCTTAATGGCCTCTTTGATGCTGTCCAACAGAGAGCAGGGCTTGGCTTGGTTATCTTTACTTTATCTCTACATCCAGAGTTAATGACAACTTTCCCTTGGAATCCAGTCAAATGGATACAACATTCAATAACCGTGGTGACTTTGGCATGCCTGACTTCTTCACCTGCCTTGGCTACATCGTTCTCCATCGCCCTGGCTTGTGACATGTCTTTCTCCATTTGAAGGTCTTCAAGTCAGGAGCAATTCTGATGGTCAAGACAGACAATTTTGCTGCTTTTCTCTCCCTTCATCCCACATGATCTTACTGTGGCCACAAGTGTCATGCCTGTCCTCTATTTGAGTTTCCCATGCTTCTTAACCAAATTTTGCCATTGCTCTGACAGTTCCACAGTCAGGTTTCCACTCTGTCATTGCTGAACTGCTCATCTCTGCCTCTTTCCTCTCATCCCCATATTTTTTAGTATTTTATGAGGATCTCTGCTGCTTTTCCCATCTATTTGCTCAGCAATGACAGCAAAGCAGAAATGCAATCCTCCAAATCATTTGGTTTCTGTGGTCTGTCTTTGCAGGAATTTAGCTGGGACATTGGGGTTGGGACCTACTGTATGTGGGATTTTCAGGGAGAAAATTCTTCAAGTACTGGAGAGGTCAAAGACTGCTGAGCCTCAAGGGTCAGACAACAGCTGGTGAACTCAGACCAGTCTGACCCAGAGCAAAAAGCTGGAGGCTTAGGAAAAAAAGTAATTTATAAAACCAGCCACCCAGCGGCATTATTTAAAAAACAAAACAAGAAAAGTTTAGAGTATTTATCCAAGGCACCTTACAGGTTCCTCAACATATTTGTTTTGTGTTTCTAAGAAGTGAGGTGAGACTGTGATGGTCCCTTCTCCCAGATCCCTGTGCAGGAGCAGGACTGGCACATGGATACCAGCATGGAATACTGTTCCTTGGTTTTGAGAAAGACCATGCTGTAGTATCAGAGCCCTGTGCGTGGCATCGCTGACACGTGGTTCCTACAAAAAAACAACCTCATTCTCCAGCACTTGTTGCAGCCACTTTATATCTAAACTGGAATTACAAAGTCATCCTCAGCCTTTTCCTTTGATGGTCACTTTGCAGCAGGTGGAGAAGGCTGCCCACTGCTCACATGAGTGTAGTGTATCCCCACCACTTATCCTGGTGTGCAGTGACAGAAAGTGTCCTCAGCTCTTCAGCTTAATTAACAACTTATAAAATTTTCCTCCTCCTGCAGGTACACCCCAGCCTTGTTCCTAAAGGCACACTAGGCTTTCTTCCTTCCTTCTCTACTCCACCCCTTCATCTTACATGCATTTCTCAGTATTATTAGGTGATCGTGGGCATCTTTCACCATCAGCTCACAGTCTCTCCCTCAAGCACTCCAGAAAGAGGTCCCAATCCTGTTTTCTGTGCCTTTCAATCACTCCTTCCTGCTAATGCTACTGGAAGTACTGCAGGGTGGTAGGACAGGGATGTCCATAGGGTGCTGCCCACCAGGACATGGTTGTTCTTTCAGCTCTTCTCTGCTCTAGGACATCTTTCAACAACAGATGGACCCTGGGGAATAGAGCATGGGGAAGAGCAGCCCCTCATAGTCACTGTCTTTCCCAAAATTTCCATGTTTCTCTCCAGACACATGGTTGTTGTGTCTGCACTGCTTCGTGGAGGGAATGGGACAGGCTTTGGTGTAGATGGAAGCAGACTGAGTGACCTGGTGTGATGATAAGAACCCTCACTGGCTTGTCCTTCTGCTTAGGGGAAGGCTGAAAAAACCCAAAAACCAAAGGAATAAAAGGAATAGCAGAAGGATGGGAGTGAAGTGTGTTGGCAGCGCAAGGTGATGAGTGAAGGACTGTATGGCTTACTTAGCTGTTCCTTTATTGCCTAAAATTTACGTTCTCTGAGACGATCAGCGAGAGGGGAAATTAGGTCAGTCAGGAGCCCAGAAAACAACAAAAAAAGAGATGATCCTGTCCTCAAGCCCAGCATGGGAGAGCTGATCCAGGCACATAGCACACAGCCCTCAAACATGTCAGTGCTGTGTTTCATTAGCACATAATCCCAGAGGACATGGGAATAAAATGCTCATGGAACCAACTCAAACTCTATAAGCCAAAACTGGCTGCTCAAACTGAAAAATCGGGAGGGGAATGCTGCAGCATCAGCCTGAACCAAGCAGGAGGCTTTCAGTGGAGCTCAAGCTCACTCATTCTCCATGTAGGACTTGAGCAGTGCCATGGGCAGGTATCACCTCTGCTGACAAGTATATAATGTTCATTGAGCAGCAGCATTTGGGTACCTGTTCTGGTTTGTATTTCACAACCTGACTGCAGAACAGCTACCAAGCAGTCACGAATGCTTCAGTAGAGCAGTGGTTGGTCTGGTTCCTTCAAGTTATTCCACTGTAGTGTAGAAAAGGTCTTTTTGGGGTATTCTCTCCTGGACCGCAAAACAAATTCAGCTTTTTAAAATTGTTATTTCTAGGCCATCCTCTGTGGAGCGGCTGAGGCACAAAGGAGGACAAGAACCACACATCTTCATCTAAAATCAGATGATACCATATGTGATACTGGAGCTGGCTCTGCCCGTGGGACGGGCGAAGCCACTCGCCACAAACCTGAAACAGCTTCCGAGGAGGCGGTGACACCTCAAAACTGCTCCAAAATAGCAATTCATTGCCAGCATGGCTTAAACAGCTTTGCCATCACCCCTTCTGGCTGTGTGGGGTAGCAATTGCCCACCCCAGAAGGGCAGCAGGGAAGGTGCTGGACCCCCTCAGCCTCACCATGCACCATGCCAAAGGCAGACGTTTGTCTCCATTCCCGTGTTTCCAGATGATCCATCATCACTTCCCGCGGGCACGGCCACCTCCACAAAGCGCAGGCAGCAACTTTTTATCAGCACATGACACCATCCATGGATTTTGAAATGGAAACAAATATTTCTGTATCCAACAGATGTCGCGTTGTGGGAATTGAGGGTGAAAATCACAGAGTGAGACTGTGGCTGAAACTCCCTTTGTCTCCAGTGACCCCATCTCCTCTGCTCCCCAAACAGCCAAGGACAGGTCCTGAGAGAGCTTTGCCAGGTTATGCCCAGCACCACCTACACCTGCAGCACCTCTGGAGCCACGTGGGTTTAGAAGGCCCATCCAAAGGAGAAAAGTGGTGCTGTAGGGTCCCTTCCTCCTCCCTGCTCTCACCTCTCTGCTGTGGTATCTCATCCATCCCTCCCTCCCTCCTTCTGCAGCCTGGGACAGCAGGTCCCTCTGCATTGTCCTGCCTTTTAACTTCCTTTACAGACCTTTCCAAGCATGTCCAACACTGATCTTTCCAGGATCTGAATGTAATGCTACAAACCTCAGTGAGTTTCCTCACCATGCTCTTCTCAGTGCTTTATTTTTTCCATTTTTTTTCTCACTATTCATAGACCGTGAGAAGCCCTGTAATGTTAACACAAACAGTCCAGACTCTCATGTGAGGGAGAGCAAGCTTTGTGCCCTTTATGTATTTTGTAGGGAAGGGGAAAAATCAATTTGAAAAATTCAAGTGCTTGAAAGTTTTTGGGCAGCTTGCCAATTTCTCAAGCTCCAGGCTCTGCTACAGGGACCCAAGCAGTAAATTGGCCCTAAAGCTCTTACCAGAGTACTCACAGGCTCCCTCTTGGCTTTGTAATGTTGGTACTCAAATGCTCAGCACTAGCAGGGTCCCTGGTGGGCTCCAGCCATTTCTTCCCATCAGGAGTGGGTAGTTCTGCTCCTTAATGAACTGCCACTGCCTAATCATAAGCCTGGATTTTTGGAAGAGGAGAGGCCTTGGTTGGATCAGAAAGGGTCCTGCAGGACACTCACTGCTGTCAGAATGTCTTGAGCTTGGATGGCAACAACCTTTCCCTATTCTGAGAAAAAAATGGACACAAGGGGTCCAGCATCCCACACCAGATGTCTGTGAGCTGCACGATATCCAGTCCAGGACAGGTGAAGAACAAGGTATCTGTGCTCCCTTCTCTGCAGAGGCTTCCTTCTGCCCCAGTGCCTCCCTCCAGCCACCCTCTGCCTGGCTCTGGGAAGGTGTTATGGCATTCCCCAGCTCCCAGTATGCTTCCAGTGAAAATGCAACTGTCAGACAGAGGAAAGAGGAGACAGACAGATAACCTGTCTGACAATAAGAGAAAAAAAAACACAAAAAGGACCAACACCATTGAGAAAATACAAACTGCCAGCAAAGACCAAGGAAAAGGCAAAGCTGACATCCTACCCAGGCTTTCAGGAGCATCTGCAGGGGCAGGAGGGTGGGGCTGAGTCTCAGTCTGGGCATCACCACCGCTGTCAACCCTGTCTTTCAGAGGCAGGATTTAGCGTGAAGGGGAGGTGCTGCTGCCTCAATTTTGCCATCATAGGAAAAGCTGTCGTGAAGCCACTTGCAAAGCAGAAGCCCTGACCTGCGTGACCTGGGACCATCCATCCGCCCTCCCTGAGAGCTTCAGCATGGACTTGAAAGAGGTATGGAAGACAGACAGGCAGGAAGGCAGGAAGGCAGGAAGGCAGGCACGAAGGAGATGATTTTAGGCTTCTTGTTTCATACACCTTAAAAGGGTGTCTCAGAGTTCTTGTAGCTCGTACTTAGCTGCCACCCTCCAAAAATCACACCCCTTTGAAGCAGCTCTCAGTGGGCAGGTGCCAACATTCACTTCTAACCATAGGCTTAACAAACATTTTTAGGCTTTTTCCAAGTGCCCCCAGCACTGACAGGGTTTTCCATGAGGGAGGAGTGTCTGCAGCCCCCTCTCCCCTGCAGTGCCCAGGGCAGGGAGCACGGCAGTGGCTGATACCAGGATACGTGCTGTTACTTACGCGCCGTCGCCGTACACTTTGAGGGCATTGATGCAGGTCTTGTCCCAGCCTTGTCCCTGCAGGAAGGAGCAATCTTCTGTCAGCTCCAGACTGGGACCCCTAAAATGGCTCCCCTCAAATATTTCGATCCTATAATGCTCGCCGTGCTGGGAACAAAGGGATTCGAGTCAACAGCAACACTAAAAAAGTGCAACAGACTATTTCTCCAACTTTTATAAGACAAAAGAGGGAGACAGAAGGGTGCTTTGGAAGGGGAATGTGAAGAGCAGTCCAGGACCACTGGTGCCAGCATGAACAGAGCATGCACAAACTCGTGCCTCCTCCCAGCACACCAACCATGAAAGCAGCCAAAAATCCCTCGTCCCTGTGCCCCGCTGCACCTTCCTGCAGCTGCCATCCACATGCAAACACACCGTGGCGTGCCAGTGCTCAGGCACATGCAGCCCCTCGTCCATCTGCAGATCCCTCCCACCAGCCCACAAACCCTCCATCCCAAATGCAGCATCAGCTGCAGGCTCGACTCTGTGCGCACCCAAACAGGAAAAAGGAAACATATTCTGAGTGTCCAAAGATGCTGGACTATTCTCCTAAACTAATTTGTATTGCCTCCAGTTTCATGCAATAGCTGCTGTTCCTGGTGGGAGATGTTATGCCTTTCTTTTAGGCACACCCTTTTTTGGGTTGTTTCCTCCTTAATTTGTGTCCAAACCGGCACATTAAATAAAAACAGGGGGGAGAAAAGGAAACTTTCCCAGCATCACCGTTGCTGCGTGAGCCCTTGATGGTCACACTACATGAATTATCTCTGCAGCCTGTGGCAGAGCTGTGTGGGACAGAGCGAGCTCAAAGGATATTTTTAAGCCAAATTCAAAGAATATCGAAAAGCATTTTTCAAACAAACAACGTCAGTGCACAAGAAGCCTGGGCTGCAATGCCAAGCCCCACAGCAGGCAGCTGCCGGCAGCAGCCAAGCGGATACCGTGCCTGAGCAAACATTCCTCTGGGAATCTGCACTGCACAAATGCCTTGAAGCCCTTGCTGGCATCTCACAGGGAAAGTCTTGGGCCAGGAAAGGAGGAGCACATCTTTGTGCTGGCCAGGGTCCAGGGCCTGGGGCAGAGCATCCCTCCACGTATGGATCATGGAGGTGCTTTGGGACTGACGTTACAGACCTGAAAGAGACCTGCTGCTGTGCCAAAAGAAGTTTCAGGGCCAGTGAAAAAATCCACCAGCTCTAATTGGGCTCATCTTTGCCTTAAACGTCCTCAGTGACAGGAGAATCAATGGAAAGACCCAACCTGTATTCATTTTTCTTTGCTATGTTTTATTCATCCCATTTAAACCTTCCTCTGGACAGTGCTTTTAAAAGCTTGATAAGGGGAAGGGGAAATAAGGGTTTTGTTTAGGACTACCAGCATCAGAGGGTGTTTTGCAACAGCAGAGAATTCAGCTAAAATTTGCTAGGAGCAGCACCATGGTCAAGTTGAAAAGCCCTCAGGCTGCCCTCTCCCCCTTCGGGTGTGTGGGGAGATGAAGCTGCCACAGCCCAAACTTGCCTTGGGCAATGAATCTCCTTCTGAATTCCCCGGTGAATATCTCATAGCAGCTTACATTAAAAGGAAAAGCACATGGTGCCAGCAGGACCTTGCCATCTCATCTGGAAAACCACGGGAATATCTCATGCTGTTAAAGGCACAGTGTTTCACTGTGGGAGGAAGAAGATGTATCTTCCTCCTGTCTGGGGACACAGGAAACTGTCTCGGCTTTGTGGCCTGCACAGACCACTCTGAATGGGGACAAACCTGCCCAGGAAAATCTTTCCTGCTCAATGGGACACGCTATTTCTAAAGAACACAAATTTTTATGGCACTTATTCACGGGGTTCCTGTGACCAGGAGAAACAAAACCCAGCGGTGCTCCGGCTGGGAGAGCCAACGCCAGCGGCATCCCACTCACCATCCCGACGGGCCGGCAGGAGCCCAGGTGGTCGCTGCGTCCGTTCCAGCGGTAGAAATCGGGATACTCGCCGTGCTCCAGGATGTACTGCTGCCCTCGGAAGTCAGGGTGGTCGAAGCAGACCCAAGCTCCACTCTGGACGCAGATGGAGTTGACTCGGTTGAGGAAACCTTGGTCCTGGAAGCTGTTGCAGCTGCCACAGACGTCCAGCTTCCTGCCTGTGAAGCATCTGCCTTCATAGAAAGTGATCTGAGGGGAGGGAAGAGAACGGGCCCGTCGTGAGGAGCAGGGGCATGGCCGGACTCCCATTCCAAGCAGATGGGAATCTCTTGCAGATGCATCATTTCAGGCTGGTTTGTGTTATTTTAGCCGCTTTCCAGTAAAAGGAGCACAGCATCACTGGCATTTTTTCCTAAGAAGCATATTTGTTTTTCTGGGAATGCAGCGCATCCCGCATTTATGACACTTCTCGCCGCCTCGTGCTCACTCACACGTATTTCCAGCAGGAATGTTTAAACAGGAAATTCGGCTCCCGAAATGCAGCTCCTTCTGCCGCACCCTCCCCATCCCTGCTACCAGATTTGCTCCCGGGATCACCACTCACGCCAGTCTGCTGGCTCTATTATCCTCACCAACTCCTTCCACTGGGAGGATGCTCGGGCTCTCCGGCCCCAGGCTGAAAGGGAAGCGGTTGGGTCGTTACTTACTTTTCCTGAGTATTGAGACATTTTCTGCTGGCTGTTATCCAAGACCAAAAGCGGGAGCCAGACCAAAACCGCGATGGACAGATCATTGGACACCCCACTATATAGGGGCCGGCGGGGGGGGGCCGGGCTGGGGCTGGTGTCGCGAGGGCTTTTTAACAAAGCCGCGGGAACCGGGGGCTTTGCGCTTTCCTGCTTTGTAGGCAGAACCGCCGGTAACGGGGCCTGCTGAGTCCGGGCTTTTGATTTTGGGCAGATGATCTGACAAAAGATTTGCTTGGCAGGGCTTTGGTCAATTAGCAGTGCGTATTTACTGCTCCTTTTTGAAGGACTTTTTTTTTTTTTTTTTTACTTTTTTTCCTTTTTTTCCCCTCTTTATTTCTATTTCTTGTTTCCTTCCCCCCTCTGTTTTCCCCTATTTTTCTTTTTTTTCTGTCCTTTTTCTTTTTCCTCAGAACAGATAACAAGTAAATGAGGAAACAGCAGCATCTCTAAGCATGGCACATAATTTCTCTGTGTTAGGTTTGCATGTTCCCAGCTTCTTCCCACCTATTGCAGTGTGGCAGCCAAGAGAGGGTGTCCTTGAAGACTCCCCACCAACAAACATTGCACTCCATCTGTCAAACCAATGGTTTCTCATTCAACCTTTGAACCTCTCCAAATGGCACCTCTAAACACCAAGTACCTGATCCCCTCCAAAGTGCAAAGGTTGGGCTCACAAACCCACCTTTTTGTTACTCATGAGCATCGTTCTCAGGAATGTCCTCAGGAAGTTTCGATCTTCCAGCCCTGAAGCCCTGACTCACAGCTGTAAGTCATGATTAGAGGGACTTTTGGACCATAAAGTTACCATATTAAAGTAACTTACATTGCAGCTCCATGGGACCACAAAGTCCTCGTCTGTGTTACAAGAATATCCGGAGATTTTAACTGTCTTATTCCCAGGACAAATAGCAAAGGAAGCTCCCAGCCCATAAACCCCATCAGTTTATATTAAGGAGCCAGGCTAGGAAGAGGTAAAGGCAGATGTATGGGGGTGGCCCACGGACCAGCATGCAGAGACGTACCAGGGGGCCATGTTAAAAGGAGATTTGTCTTTTATGCTTCTTAATAGCTCTGGAAGAGAGTTCACATGCAGCTCCTGCTCATTGAATCCTCCTCCTCCTCACTCACTGGGCCCCCATCACCTCCTCTTGCTGCCGCCTCTCTCCCTGGACCATCAGGCACACGCTTCAAATGCGAACCCTAAAACCCCCTTTCTTGGCAGGTCGCTCCCACCCGCACACATGCCAGCAGCCTGGCTCAGCAGCCCCGCTCTGCTGCCTCGGCTCACCGCTTCTTCTCGAGATTAAAGACTGCTTCGGGAGAAGGGATGTCATTATTAGGGCTCAAATGTGCGCCGCCCTTTCAATTAAGATGTAAAAGTTAATAAGCGTGTGTGCAGACACACGTAGGCTGAGACGGAGGATGTCGCTGACTGGGATGCGCTGGAGGAGGAAGGAGGGAGGTGGCACCTTGTGCTGGGAAACACATCCTCCAGCTGATGCAGGCAAACCTGCCCCGGCACCGCGGGAACACGGTTCACACATACGTGTTGTGCTGTGAGGCAGGAAACAACGAAAAAACCCTCATCTGATTTAAAAAAAAAAAACAACCCTGCCCAAAAGCTCTTTGAAATGCCGGTGCTAATTTTAAGGTGTTAAATTAACCACCGGGAGGTGGAGGGAAAAATAACAGCGCATGGAAAGTCCAGATGGGAGGCATTAACGGTGCTCCCAAAAACCAGCCATTCCCTGTGGCCTCACACTCAGTGCCCTGGGAGGGAAGGAGAAGTGTCCCTCTTCTGAGTCATGGCTGGGAGCACGAGGACAATGGGGTGACACCATCGCTGGCATCGCGACCCAACTCTGCATCCACTGGGGTCGTAGCAGCCCACGTGCTCTTTGCATTGGCCACGAGCTGTTGGGTGCCTGGAGAGGAAGACCTGTGGCATCCATGGCAAACTGCCCCAAAGTACCCAGGAAAGCAAATACTGCCTCAGAAGGAGATTTTTATGGAAAGCCACAAAAGCCTGGTGTCCTCTGGCTCCGTCTCACGAGGGAATTTTCCTGTTTCTCTTAAGGTGTGACATTTAATTCAATGTGCAAGAGCTTGATGAATCTGAGAGTTGTGCCCAGCTGTCAGATTTCTTAGAAATTGTCCAACAGGTTCAAAAGCTATTTCAGGAGAGATGGAAAGAGGGTGTGGCAACTTTATCCTCATTTCTTTGAGAAGCCACGTTAAAGATATGAAATAAGAAAGGATTCATCTCTAGAAAAAAAGGAAAATGATGGGAAAAAGGAACATAGAAGAATGGCAAATCATAATTCCTGGACAAACCTCCTTAACTCCTTGCCAAAGATGGAAAGGCTGCCAATGGAAGTGAGAAAAGAGCAGCCTGAGGAGCCTGTGGCCGCTAGCAGCATTTCAGGCACGTCATGCTGGGGCTGACCTTTCCTCCTGCTCGTGCCCAGGTGCATCTGACCATGAGCCCCACAGTAAAAAGGTTGTGGGCAGCCTTCCTCCGCTGTGGTTGCTTAAAGGATGAAACATGGGAAATGAACCTGTAAGTCTGAGTATTTGGCTTTAACAGTTAAAACCCAAAAATCTGAGATTCTTTTGTGGGTTTGGTTTAGAGGGAGGAATTGGGTTTGATGTCCACAGGGGCAGCTCCAGGCTGTGCTATCCCTCCTGGCCTTTGCTGCCATGAGGCTGAGGAGTGAGGTGGTTAGGGACAATTTCCTCTTCAAATTGTCCAGGCTAGAGCCAGGGAAGCTGAGCAGGGCGTGACTCCTGGAGGTGAATCTTTGAGTGACCTCACTAACGTGAACAGGAGTATTCCGTGTCAGAGGCTTAGCAGGATTAGCATTGTGCTCAGAGGTACCTCCTACAGCCAGTGCAGCCCCACACAAATAACCATTAATGGAGCAGCAGCCAAGGAGTTGCTCCACATCCTCTGAAAGGGCCACACGTCAGCTTCTGGAGGAGCCTGTAGTATTTGCAAAGCAGTGTAAGACCTGGCCCAGAAAAATCCCTAGCTCAGGGCTTTCATAACACCATGAGCTTTGAAAAGCTCATAGATTTTTTACATACCTCAGTATGAGATACTTCGAGCTCATTAAATATGAAACAACCACGGGTCTTGCTCCTTCCCACAGAAAAATTTTTGGCTTGCTGCTGGGAATGATGAGCACATCCTGTGGGCCTCTTGAGAGCAGCAACAGCCCTGAGTGAGAAACCGTCTCACGACTCAAGGGAGTTTCTGTGTGAAATACACGTTGCTTGTTGAAGACCTGGCCCACCTCAGACCAGCTGCCAAAAGAACCAATTTCTGCTAGTGATTAACCTGCTGCCTGTACCTGAGTGCACCACGTGCTGCCTCCCAGAGCTGCCACGGGGCTGGGTACACTCACTGCAGAACACCTCTGCAAAACATTGAACCCGCACTCACTGGCAGAACACATTACCTGTTGCTGGAAATGGGAATCAGCTGCCAGGCAATGGTTTTGGGTTCAATGTGTTGCCTTCAGCATGAATGCACTACAACACAAAAATCTCTAGAATATCTCTACCAAGGGTGGCCATCCCCCACCCTGACCCACGACCCATCCCATGCCAGCAACACCTCATGTCGCACATGTGGGGTAAGAACTCCAAAAAACCTCCTCAGACTCAGCAAACCCTGTCACAAAATGATGGATCTGGCCAGGTTTCTGCTAGGAAAAACAGCTCCTCACCTTGGAGATGGGATCTGCTGGTCAGGTTTAGCCAATTACAGTCTTGTTTTCAGTAATATTCTGTCCAGGGATCATTGCACACCTCAGCATCTGACTGAGATGGGACTGGGACTTCCATTTCGGAAAGTGTCAGAAAACCTGGGGGGGTAAAATCCTTTCAGTTTTCACTGTATTTCAAAACAGTAAAAGTTCCAGTAGGGAAACAGGATATCCAAGGAAAAGCTGGATGCTGAGGACACCCATCACCCAGACCAGTTTAGCCACATTTCTGCACACTCACAATAGTTGAAGGCATCTGTGCAAAGGTTTTCACTCCCCCTCCCCACTCGTCAAAGGGGAGCAGTTTTGACCTTATTAGATGAAGTTGTGAAGATGAGTCAGTATTAGCAAAAGGCTCTGAAGATGAGCAGTCCTGATTACATAAGGGCTAATTAGAAGCTGTTGATTTCTCCTTCTGGAGAGGCTCAGCAGTGTTAATTAGCAGGGTAAGCCCAGCAAGCCTGGGCACATTATCACCACCTGCACAGTGCTCGCACAGCACCTGGGACATCTGCACCTCGTCCAGATGCTACAGCACAGCTACTGCAGAGACACAGGAACAATGAAAACACATTTCCAGCTTTTTTCTGCTCCAGCATGGACTCACCAACCCTTTACACGAGCTGGGAAGAAGCATTACAAAGAAGGCTCCACACACCCACAGCAGACTCCCCAGACTTTCCCAGTCATGGAGTTAATGAGGAAGGGACAAACTTTGTTAGGCATGGAAACAACAGGAAAAAGAAGGCTCATGTATCCACTTAGCACCTGCAGTCCATCCTCCCCCTGCTGAGCTCACCTGGCCCACTGCCTTCCTCATCCTCAGCATTTCCAGGCATGGCAGGCTGGGAGATGGGCAGATCCAGCCCTGGGACCCAGGATTATTCACACAGCAAAGCGAGGAGCTGGACAGGGGCACAAGCTAGGCAGGAGTCCCTTCCAAACCAGGGCATTGTAAATCCACACAAGACAGTGAGAACTTAACTTGACTTAGTTAACCTTCACATAACCACAGAATGGCTGGGGTCAGCAGGGACCTCTGGAGGACAGCTGGCCCAACCCCTGTTCAAGCAGGGTCACCCCGAGCTGTTGTTTGGGACCATGTCCAAGTAGCTTTTGAGTATTTCCAAGGTGGGAAGCTGCTGGACTGTGCTCAACCTCACAGTGAAAAAATTTTGCTCATTTCCTCAACCAGAAAAGGATCTTTGCACTTTCACCATCCCTTCAGAATAAGGTTATTAAGTCTACATAATTCTTTTCCTGGCCTGGACCAGAGAACTTATTTCCTCCACGCCTTACCTTTTCATCCATGCACCATTTATCACAATCCTCCAGAAGCCTCCAAAGGATCAGGGCAGCGGGCAGACAAGGCTGTATAAGTTCAACTCCAGGCAAGCAGCAGTTTGCTAAAAAGCAGTATTTTGTTTCTGTACATAACAGGGCTTCCACGATCGCCCACCCCCCTTTCAAGGCTCTCAGGGTGAAGAACCCAGCCTGTGCCAGCTCAGTACAAGGAAGCACGAGGCTGCCCCAGCCTCTGTTAGACTCCAGCTGCTGAAGGTGCCATCCTGAAAAGCCAAGTGAAATCTCTGTACAGCCAAGGACAAGGAGTTCACTGATCACGCTTGACTACACATTTCAGCAGGACTGCAAGACTATTGCACATGGCTGGTCTTTAGATCTTATGAGCAGAGAAAGGCTTGGACAAGTGGAATAATTTCCATTATTTACTGGATGAAGCAGAAAGAGGAAGAAGGGAACAACATATGTGGATGAGTTAAAATCTTCAGCTATTATGGAAAATGCAAGAGCAGTACACATCTCTCAGTGCTGAGTGCATGAATTGTTTGGGCTGGAAGGGACCCAAAAGCCTGTGTTCCAAGCCCCCTGCCACAGGCAGGGACACCTTCCACCAGACCACATCGCTCAGAGCCCCATCCAACCTGGCTTTGTGGAGCATCCATAAACTCTGGGCAGCCTGTTCCAGTGTATCACTGTCCTTAAGAATTTCTTCCTATTATTCTAAACCTCCTTTCTTGCAGTTTGAAGCCACTGCCCCTTGTCCTATCACTACATGTCCTCATGAAATGTCCTTTTCAAGTCTCAGAAACTCCCATCACAAATCATCCAGAGAGGCTGCACTTGTCTTTAAGCCCTTCTGGAAAGCCTCACCACTGGAAGGCAGGACCTCAGTTATCCCAGTTATTAAATTGCGTATGTCCTCATCCATCTCCTTTAAAATTCTTAGCAGCTGGCACACTTCAAAGAGCAATGCACCAGCTATTTCAGGGGTTAGACTGATGCCAGTACACCTGCAGCCACAGTTTGACAAAAAACCGGAGCAGATGTGGGCACTGAGGTTTGTTACTCCAGGATTTCCACCCTGTGACGCAGAACAGGACACCGTGTCCGTGATGCAACGCCACAGCCTCGGGTCGTGCAACAGCTCATCCATCCCAGGGATCAGGCACTGCAGGATCCCTCTGAACTCACACACCTTGTGCTGTGCTCCTCAGGCCATGCTCTGCATCCTCAGCCATTCCACTGCCAGCCAAGCAGCCCTCGCTCCAGTGCTGCAGAGGTTCTTGGGCAGGAAACAGCCCCGGCTCAGTCTGGTTCCAAAATCAAAGCATGGGCTCGTTTCCCTGAACAAGCTCTCTGCTGAACTCCAGCAATCCATCATGCATGACAATCATCCAGCTACTCAACCTGTGCTTGGCACAAGGCGTGAGAATTCATGGAACATAGGTTTTCAGGAGCACTGGGAAATATCCTAAGTGGAGAAAAAGGGCAACTTTTTTTTTTTTTTTAAAACC
Source organism: Callaeas wilsoni (assembly GCA_013398955.1). Lineage (NCBI taxonomy): Eukaryota > Metazoa > Chordata > Aves > Passeriformes > Callaeidae > Callaeas > Callaeas wilsoni. The sequence continues at coordinate 91,844 of VWPU01014928.1, forward strand.
AGTTACTCTCATGATGAACAAAGAAAATACCAAGTTTTCCTACGTACACTGTTGAGAGGTTTAGACCATTTCTTGTATCATATGAGGGAGCAACTGTATAAAGAAAATAAAGGAACAAAATGCTTCATTTGTATCTTTTAGCACAGACTGGAAGGTAAAAGCTAATTCTGGTTGCAAAAACACTCCAGCTTTCCCTTCCTATGTACTCCTGCCAGAAATTAAGTTTTCAAAGTAACAAAAAAATGTAGAAGAAACACTTAATTTAGTTAACTGTTCCCCAAGTCAGCCTTGTTTGTTTTTACTGTTTTGGGTTTTGTTCCGCTTTTCAATACAAAGTAGGTCAACTGCAAATTTTTTATATATATAGTTGTAAGTAGTTTGTTTCCAGATTTGAGAGATTTCGTCTTGCTAAGCCTCCAGTCCAAAAGCCAAGGAAAAGCTTGGAGCTGGTCAGGGAAAGCTGTGCAGGGACCCAGAATTGTGCATGGCCAGGCGTCAGGAGGCCGCTCACCTCTACCAGCGCTACCCAGGAGCACAGGAATTCACAACAAACAGCCCACACCGATTTGTTCAGGACGTGCAATTTATTTTAAATGACATTTTTGTTCTCTTAACAAGTCTATGCTTGTGATCTGGATAAATCCACTCAATCCTGACAGCACTCCCAGTCACAAGTCCGCGTGAACAGTCCGTAGCGCAGGAACTCGGGGCGGGTCTGCGCACCCTTTACTCAACGGTTACAGAGGAAAAACACAGAGCAGGTTCTGACTGAAACCCAGGCCTTCCCTTCCAAATAAAGCTGGCTCTTGTCTCTCCTTCCCGTGACCGGGCACAAAGCAAAGCAGAGCTGCTTGGCCAGCCTGGAGTTCCAGTAGCAAAAACGTTTGGGATCACTCGCAAACAACTTCCCGAGCAATAGTCAAACAATCCATTGGCTCCAAGGATCTCACGCCTCCTCTTAAGGTCAGCAGGTGAACATTTTTCACAAAAAAAAAAAAAAAAGTTGATATGGAGTAATCAACGAAAAATTATAAACAGAACATTTAAGGTTTGCAGCTATTTTATTTACAAGTATACATTTAACACAAAGAAACACTGATATCCAAGCCTAGTTAATAGTAGTGTAACAATATGCATCATTTTGATGATTATTCTAACCAACAAACTACACTGAAAAATTAATGCCAGTAAAATTCTTGGTCATAATATTAAGAAATACAATATATAAATTGAAAATATGATTGCTTAAAATTTGAAAATGGAAGTGAAGCCATTTGCACAGGAGTCAGAGTTTAACATAATCTGAAGGGAAAGGCTCCAAACCAACTGTTTATCTTTCAGGTTAACAGAAGAAAAAAAAAATTAAAAAAAAGAAAAAAAAAAAAGAAGCATAGTTTATCCTTAAAGATAATGGGCAGTTTTGCTTCTTCAGGTAGAATGTATTCCCAGTGTTTTCAGGTTCTGCAGTGGAATTACATTACTGAGCATGAAGACTTCCCTTGTGAAGCTGCCCCATCAATTTTTTCTGCCTCCAAAATTATCCTCTTAAAAACATCAACGGCAGTCTGCAAAGAGAGAGCACACCATTAGGAGGGAAGCAGGGACTGCCCACTTACTGAAAGAATAATTTAAAAAATGTTAGCAGTTTTACCAGCTACATCAGCAGAAAAACACACATCCAATGCTTATTCTGAAAGTGAAGAGGGCAAACACAGTAATTTTAGTTTCAAAGGGAAGTGCAAACCCCCATCCACAGCAATCCTCGGCAGGGAGGGCAGGCACAAACTGAGCCAGATTCACAGCAGAGCTAGTGACTGTAATCACCTTACTTTGCATGGTGAGCCTGCCCTGAGTGACTGACAGCATGGAAGGTTTGGATGCTGTGCTGCTCTGGAGAATAAACCAGTGCGTTTGCTCTCAGTAATCTTTAAGATAATGAATAATTACAGAAGGCAGCAGATTTTTCAGCTCTCAACAGTGACTTTGCACAGCTCAGTATGAGGGGTGACTTTACTACTCTCGATTTTCTCATTGTCTCTATCAGCAAGATCAGTATTAGACACGGTGCAAGGACACAAGGGGAAAGCACAAGCTGAACTATCACTAATATGAAGCAATATCCTTTGATAAAGCCCTTCTGAGAGAAAAGGGGTTACATTTTAAACAGCCTGATCTGCATGACTGGAGCTTCAGTGTGTGAATCTTCAGCTTGGAAATGGTCTCCTGACAATCTCAGACTGCCATTTGATCTAACCTCTGGCCATCCACTTCAGGAATTCCAAGCATAGGAAAGCATATTCATTATATAAAAGCAGTCACGCTAGAAAGAGGATAAAAAGGGGGTTTTGTTGGTTTTAATCAGGAGGCTGAAGAGCACCCTGTGATTTACGGCTACACATTCTGATCTAACAGATGTTTCTCCACCTCCACAAGATATAATTCTTAACTGGATCACTTCCAAATTAATCCCATTGACTGAAGCCCCACAGCAATCTTAACAAGATTAGACTTAATGTTAAAGTCTCCCACATTTATACTGTTTGTGCACAGTACGATCTCTGGAACTATTTAAAGTACTTCACCAGCTGGAAATAGGGTATTCCTCCATATAATGGAGTTTCCTACAAGCCCAACATAACCTAACAGAAGTGGCTTGTTAGTTCAGTAAAATGATACAACACATTTCCTGGGCAAATTAAGACTTTAGGAGAAACATGGACAGGACTGCAGTTATCAAACTGCTTCCACTAATGAAGAGTTTCCCTTAATCAAAACCTGCTGATGCATTGATTTACAAATATACTGCACCACCATTTCCTTAGAGTCGAAATTTTCAATGGTTTCATTTTAACACACAAGTTCTTTTTGCCCATGTTTCACAGCACCCATTAAAAAACCTCCACAACTTACTCCGTCAACCAAGAAGCTGCACATTCCCTGTCAAAGACATGCTGTTTGAAGCACTGAGATGTAGGAGTTCACAGGGTTTGTTAATTCATTTCACAGAAAATACGTATTCACTGAGAAGGTTTAATCACTGTCCTACAGTGAACGCTTTGGAATTTGTAATTCGGCTCAAACACGCTGAAGAGTTTTAGACTGAGCTTCTAAAGAACACAGGAAGATGTTTTGTGACAAGGAATAAAGGAACAGCCAGACTTTATATGCATCTGCCTCCATATGGTCCAATTATGGAATGTGGGTCACACCTAGCCCACAGGAAGCCATCTGGCTTTCCCCTCCACCCTTGTCCCCGAGCAAACAAAGAGGAGGCAGCCTGGGCAACACCTGGGCAACACCTGCTGCCCCGAGAGCCCAGCAGTGAGCAGGGGACACCAGAGGCTCAGCTGCTGCTGCTGCAGATGTGCCCTCGGTGTGAGGGGGACAGGCAGCTCGGGAGGCAGATTCCCTGCATGAGCAGAGAGTTGGGAATGTGCTGCCAGGAGCCAGCAGGAAGGTGCAACCACCCCAATCCAGCCCACAGCGCCGGAGTCATCCTTGGCAACTGTTTTATTATTGCAAAGAGTAAACTCTCAGCTGCTCACACTACTGGTTTATCCTAGCACAGAGCTGGGCACAGGAATTTGAACAATAGGTAAAGGAAAATAGGGTATTTTCCCCCCATCCTTTGCCAGTCCTAACATGTCAGATCCCTGGACTCCAAACTACTCTGAGGCATTTACGAAGCACTGCATCTTCTGAGCTCCAAGATGAAGCTGATCTTGAAAAAAGAAGCACAACAAAGCAACTGCTTTTTAAGAGAGCTCCATTTTGGTAAGAAGCAAATTTTTTTGCTACTTCCTTGCTCCTTTTGCATTTTATCTAATGCATTTTGCATAACTGGATGAACACAGTTTAGTTGCTTGTTACTTCCTAAATTCTTCCAGTAGAAGTTGGCTCCCAGCTTCACCTGGGTTTGAGACCACTTTGGATTGTGGCTGTATTTCCAAGAGTTACTTTATTGCACTGGGATTAAGATGAAGCACTCTACTACTGCCTAGGTGACACTGTGTAGGGAATTCCACAAGAAAGGCCTGAAGTTCCTGAAGTTAGCCAAAGCAGTTCAACATGTCTGGTAATAATTAAGCAGCTTGAGAAGACAGGACAGGAACAGCCCAGCAGTCAGCTCAGAGAGGTCTTTTCCATTAAGTGTCAGGACTGCCTTCCCAAAGCCCAGGGATTTCCCTTGATGACTGATGTGCTGGTGATATGCAGGCTCCTCCCAAAGTCCTACCAGGTCACTCGTGTCTGGAGGAGCTGGCACATACTCAAGTCTATCTGACCTTGAGAACTCCTGCCAGGCACTATCACTTATCATCACCGCAGCTTTAATCTTTGCCTCTCACTTTCCATCTACTCTAAGTCATGACATTTCTGAGACGTGATATCTTCTGATATCTCTTGGCAGAATAGGTATAGTTTGTTTAAGTTAATCTACAGAACTATTTTAATTGCCCAGTATAATTGGGTTATGCTCCTTGGACTCTCACAGATGCTCCAAAACGGATTTTTGGGGGGGCTGGGGAGGCAAAGCAGAAAGGTAGAAGAGGGGGAAAAGAGCCTTTGCTATCACGGAGACCCTCTCTCCTCACCACTGTGAAGAACATCATGTACACAACCAATCTCAGACCAGCACACCAGAAATCACATTTCTGCTCCAAATCCACCAAATACACACGGGCTTGGTTTCAGAGAGAATTAATATATGTCCTCCTAGTCAAGAAGCTTTGAACTTTCTGCTCAAGTTCCAAATCTCTTATTCAGTTTAGCTCATGCCTCAAGCATAAAACAGCTTTCTATTAAGCAAACAGAAGCTGAAGCATTTTTGGAAGGAGTTTGAAATGAATCTGGATAGTAAAGTCACATTTGCTGTACCAAGCCAGTACAGGTGACTATTTGGATGAACCTCCATGCAAAAAGTGCCAACAGACTTCTTTTTCCAGTAATGTTGACTTACATAAGGTGAACACTTAAAACCAGAAAAATGACAACACAGCGTGTTACCAAGTTCAAAACAAACCCTCCTTCCCCCCAGACCAGACACAATTTCTGAGTAAGAGAAAATGCCCTGTCCTGACAGAAGTCTATGTATCAGCTCTTTTGATCCTGTCAGATTAGGATTTGGAGGAGAAAACCCAAATGAGTTCAGAAGTGCTCCTGGTCCAACTCACAGAGAGGGATGTTACAATGCCTGGTGTCTCCTCTTCCCCCAGCACCTCACAGCTCCAGACTCCACACTTGGCTCTCAAAACTCAATCTTCCACCTCTTCAGAGCTGGAGATGTGTGAGAAGACTGAGGCAGCTGTGCCAGTGTTGGGCTCCTTCACACTTTATTCCACACAACCCAAGCCTCCGAAGGAAACACGCCAGAGAGCCTGAAGGATGGTCACATGCTGCGGGCACCCGTCTCAGAAGTGACATCTGATCTGCCAGACTTCTGAAGCTGGACAAATTTACCAAGTGTATTAGGTACCAGGCATGAAGCAGGAATTGTGTTCAGGCACCTGCCTCTAACAACCTGCTGCTACATCCAGAGAGACAGAATTTAGAGCGACCTGTGATCACTATTCCGAAGGATCCCGCAGAAAGGAAGACCTTTGACAGCCAGAATGCACAGGACTTCAGAATTTTTTTGGTGGGATTTGTACAGGACTGTTCTGGATTTAGAATATCTGACATACAATTGCCATTTTGATTTCCTGAAGGGTACCAAGTTTGATATATAAACTCCAGCTGGCAGCTTAACTTCATGCAGGAGCACAAATACATGGCAGTCCAGAGGACTTTTTTCTTCTTGGTTCAAGAAAAATAAAAACTCCAGAAAAGTTGTAAGTTATCAGTAAGATATTCTTCCACTGAATATGAATTGCTGTGCTGTTACACATTGTGAACATATGCCAAAAGAAAAAGAGCACAGGCAATAGATTTGCCTAAGCCAGAAGAATTAAGTTATTTAAAATAAAGGGGTGGAAAAAAAAGATCAGACATTTTTAACAGGTTTATTCTTTACACTGTCAGTTTAATTTCCTTTGGTATGCATTTGAAGCTTTCCAGCATACAGAGAAGATATTGAGAAATTTCATGCTTCCATCGTGCCCAGTTTTGACAAGGTTAATGCAAGTCTGAGCCAGAAACAGAAAAACTGATAAACTAACTCCAAGTGTTCCATATTTGGTGGCAAAAAATAATCCAAATTTTTCTTTCAGGGAAAGTCCAACTTTACTCAAGTAACTTGTAGAATTGTTGACCATAAACATCAGACAAAATGATTATTCCCCCACTAGAGAGACTGAGCCTGCCCAGCACCTTAAAACACGAGGTTCATCCTCTCACACAAACTCACTGCTCTGCCAGCAGCAACTCCTATTTAAGGTAACAGACCCTGTTCCACCCACCCAGTGGATGTGAGTTTTAATTTGTCACTAAGTGTTCTGATATGTTCAGTGAAGCTGAACTTTAAGCTCTTCACTTCCTCCTCCCATTGACAGTTGCAGGGAAAAACCTGTATACGTAAACCTGAGTGCAGACAGCCATTCTGCTTCCATCTACACAAAATGTCTGTACAGTGCATGCAAATATTTTAGCTTCCTTTATTTAGTGAAACTCTGAGTCATCCATTACACTGCTATTTGAATAAAGTGACTCTTAAAACCATTACCTGATTTTCTTTAGCAGAAGATTCCAAGAAAGCTGCATTCCAGGATTCCGCTAAAGCTTTCCCTTCTTCATAGCTGATCACCCTGATCAAAGAAAGAAAAATATGTTTCTTATAACTTGCAGAAGAATTGGAATCTGATATGTCAAAAAATACCTCAGTACCAAAGCACTTAAGTGCATTGTAATAGGAATGTCTTGTGAAGTCTGATCCAAAGCATTTGCTCTTGGCTGCTGTCAGATGCACTTCTGGGCCAGGTAAAACTGCTCTTTGACCCAGAAGAGCAGTTGTCCCAAAGTACTGCTTTGTTTTCATAATCTGTAATATCATCTGGTATTGCTGTTGTGACAAATACACTTCTGTTACTTACTTTGAAAAAAACCCAGAGTGTTAAATGACTGTCCCTGGAACCTCCCAGCAAAAATCAACATTACAACAGAAGTTCATGGCTCGTAGTTCACATTCTGGACACAATTCCTTTGCCAGTAACTTATTTTAACCTACAACTCGATTTTAGCTCTGGAAAGCCAAGAACAAACCAGCGCGTTACAGCCACAGGAATGTGGGCTGCTGCCTTGCATTTCCCACATTCTGGAGTTCACATACCGTTCCATATGCAGGTCTTTTTTATTTCCAACCAGCATAATGGGTATTCTGTGAAAGAAAGTTCAGAACTTCAGAACAGTTACAGTATACTGAACAAAGCACTAGCAACATGCCTGCAATGAAATGAGATGAAAGTGTCACTACTTACTGGACTTTTCCCACCATATCCAATAACTTGCCATGGATAACTTTTATCACTTCAAAACTGCAAAATAAAGGGATGAAGTCACACATGCACTCTGATGTTTATCCTCAATACCCAATACACAAGCAATTAAATGCATATGTAGGTTGTGTTTAAAACTTACTCTATGTATGCACAACTACAAAGATGCTGAAAGTCTTACCCGTTTGTGTAACAACAGCAGACTGGTCCAGCAGCAGCAGGGACCAGCCCGAGCCTACCCTTACAGCCTCCCCAGTTACGGCATTTGCAGAAATAAATAACATTACCCAGGACTGATGCATCTAACACAGAATCACCCCAAGTCCCTCCCACCTCTCATCTGGTTTGTATCTGCAGTGAGAAATTTAACTGCTGCAGTCCAACAATCCTGGATGAGTATGTTGAATTAAACCAAATTGGAAGAAAAAGTAGTTAGTTAGGCAAGCTCCATCTTAAAAGAACATACTGTTTTTAATGAACATTTAGCTGATGTATAATTATTAAGTTTTATTTATGGAAAAGCCAAAAGGAGCCAAAATTCTAATTTTCTATGGGAAGTGAGTAAACTGATCTGCAATAATCACTGAAAAAGTGATTATTCAAATACTCTTTGTCTGTTCCCCTACCACGCAAGTGAAGTTTGGATGACAGGAGGTAAGAAGCAGTACCATAAAATATCAAGTCAAAAACCTCACTAAAAAAATCTGCTGCATTTGACATTCAGGACTTTTGAGAACGAGCTATAAACGGGGCTGAAGAGCAGATGTGCTCCTCTGGTTACACTATGGAAAAAATGCTGGTACATGAAGTGCACAACTTGGATTTAAGAGAGGCACAGGCTCAGGGATGAGACACACAACAGAAAAGGGACCAAACTTTTCCCGTTTCCAAGGTTGTTAGCTACAGGCAGTGTCTTGACTTGCACTGCATTTCAATTAGAATTGAAACTCTTAAAAATAGAGCAGCACTCAAACACATTTCCAGCTCAGAGCAAAGACCTGGTGCCTAAAAACACCATTCAAAGCATTAAAACCTCTCACTTCTAGAACAATAAACTCTACCACATTTAAGATGGATTTTCTGTCAAGCAGGTCAATTTGTCTGACTCCAGCAATAATATTTGAGACTGTGTGCAACACAATGCTTCTCCATGTGCAGCTAATAGTTCCAGCGTATCCTATCAAGAAAATGAGTTCTTTGTAAACAGAAGCGTGACTTAGTCTTTCACAAATTGCTACTGGTAACTCAAGCAGGATACTACAGATTACACGAAAACGTGGAATCAATGAAAGGACTTTAGGGACACAAGGAGCTTATGCTGAAAAGGTATTAGTGAAATTCTAGTCTTGAGAACCCATCTTGGACACTGATCATTATTTAGAAAACAAGAGTTGAATGGAGCTTGGCTGTGACAGAGTCGAGAGGCACCGCTACACACCGAACTAGATGACCTGCAAACCGAAAGAATGAAAATGCTACCAAAAAATCCCACCTGCTACAGACCACAAAACTGTTTCTCAGTCTGAAGCAAGAGGAAAGATCTTAGCACACTATCCACAAGCTAAATGAATCCCTAGGACAGTGCAGTCACTGTTTCTTTTCCCCTAGTAGGTGTGTTGTTTCCAGCTTAGCCAGAAAAACACCACAGCACAGCACTCTGGCAAGTCCTCGCCTGAGGCTCCCGTGCACAATGCTGCCAAGTGCTCTTGTCCAGCCTGGGCTCTCCATTGCCCCACTCTGGGTACCTATCTGCTTGTCTAAGATTCTTCACAAGCTTCCTTTTTTAGTGAAAATACTACAAATAAAAAACAGATCCTTGTTAACAGATTAAGGTGGAAACCACAGGAGAAGTGCTATTTGAACTCAAACACAATTCTGACACAGAAACAAATTGCTAAGAATTGCCAGGAATGAAACTGGCTTGACCAATTTATGTTCCAGAAAGCTTTCCAAATTAATAATGTTAAAAGGAGCAAGGACAAAAAGGAGCAAGGACTGACCAATCCAAAAATAGCACCATCACATCAAGCTGTGAAACTGAGATTTGGAGAGCATAAGAGGTCCCTTCAGTTCTGTCAAGCTAATGGGTTACAGCAAACAGCTCAGTGTGTGAAATACAAAAAAAACCCCAACATTACTAGTTGTCAGATAAATGTATTACACAAAATCGTGGAACCTAGCAAGATACAAAATTGGAATTTAATTAAGCTGAACTAGAGCAAAAGCCCTCCAGTAACCTTGCTGCTGAGAACCTGGGAATATGAAAAATGTAGGGCATTAGCTTTTATTCAAGTCCTATTTAAACTTCCCACTGGAGGTTAGCAGGGAAGCTGATAACTTTAAAAAGAGCATTTCTATTAAGTCTGCTGTCAAAGCTCTCGCTCAGCTGGATCAATATTTGGATCAAGACACACACTTTGACAGAAGTCAGGACAGATGACGACTGTGATCTCATTGTCTGGGCAAGTCATCGAAGCTACCAGAGTATTGTGGAAGATCTTTCCTACCACCTAAACCCTGTCTTGATACAGAACATAAGGAATTGAACAAGAAAGGATCATTGACACTTTTAAATTTTAAGGAAGAAACAACAACAATAAAAACTTGGAATAAATTGATCAAGACTAAATACTGATGAAGAGACTTTTGACCTACAGCCTTAACCTAGTCTCTCCTGTTTGTATTTTTACCATAACTTGGTTAAACTGATTGAATGCTACCACAGAAAACATATGTTCATTTCTTCACCTGCTGAGCTCAAGACATCATGAGGCAACAACTGGAGTGGCTGAGAGAAAACACGCCCTTTAGCTGCCAAACAGGGAACAGCACAGGCTGCAGAATCCTCTGAGTGATGTACATTGGTTTGAGTCAAAGGCACTTCTGTCCTCACAGTGCCATTTATTAGTGGACATTTTTGTATTTGCTTTAGGAGTGGAGCATTGTCTGCCTAAGGCAGAGAATACTGACTCCTACTTCATACAAGTTACTCAGCACCAACACTGAACCTCTCACTAAAAACCCAGACCCACCAGAATTTGGTAGTTTAGTATCTCTAGACACACATAAAAGCCTAACACATGCTTGCCCTTCTTTACTTCAGAACTGAAGATGAAAACCAAGAATGAAGAGCTGTGAAATCTGTTCAACATTAAAGACCTTGCAAAGTCTTTAGTAGAAGTTTATAACCAGACTGTATCCTTTCTTTGAGAAAGAAAAAGAGCCAACAGGCAAGTTGCTTTACCTGTATTTTAGGACAGTCTATCAAAGAGCTTGAAATGACCGGTTTTGTTTGATTCAGAGGAAAATACATGAAACACTTCAGCACTTGTAAAAAGCTTATCAGCTGCCTTGAAAGCAGAAAGGAAGCATCAACTTCTCTTGTACTTGATGAGACTGAAAGGTCTAAGGTTTTAGTCCCTTTATTCAAAATAATTTCAGAAAATATCCAGCTGTCCTAATGAAGATGCTGTGCAATATTAGAAAACCAACACCTATTCAAGGATAACCAGTATTTAAACAAAGCAAGATGACCAGAGGAAGGGACGAAATAATGGAAGATGACAAAGCCACACAACGGCTGATGTGTCTTGAATGACTCTGTCCTTGTGTCAGAATGGACAGGGAACAGCAAGAACAAGAGGGATACTCTGGGACAACCCTCAGGGAAAATTATTTGCTGCAGCATGCCAAGAGTGAGTTTACAGTCCAGAAGTCATATATTGCTGTTTATATGAGTATTTCTATAGTTAATCAGAGCAATTCAAGACAAGAAGTCAAAGGAATCTCAGTGTCATAAAAAACTACAAAGCTGAAGGAATGATCTAGCAACTAACTGGGTACTTCACATAAACGTACAGTGCCCTTTAGCTTCGTATTTAAGTCTGCCTTTGTATCTGATGCAAGAGCAATGAACTCTACTTATTTCTGAAATAATTCTTTGTACTTTCACTTACACCTCAAAACATTTTTAGTTTAACACTGTCTCATTTCTTACATGGTACCCTGCATATTAGCCTGCAACGTGTCTGTGACATTTGGGTCTGAGGGGTAATTTCTGAAGAAACATTAATATTAATTCCTATTATATTTCTAAGGGAAAGAAGATTAATTGAATTAACCACACATAAAATATACCAAAGGCAGGAGCTAAACCCAGAAAATATTTCAAGAGAAGAACACAAACAGAGTTTATTACCTTTTTATTGACGTGACTGAATAAACAAGAATGTAGCCATTGATGTCTATGGAGTACGTCTGAGGAAATATGGAGTATTCATCCTGTGGAAGGAATATTGCATTTAAAATTAAGCGTGCCACAGTTCAGAACTTGATGCCATCAGATCACCATCAGGTAAGTTGGTCATATCTTAAAGACATTTCATATAGGTAGTACTTTCAGAATTTTTTTTTCATCACAGTGTCACATGTGGCATCTTCACCAAACCAAGAGAAAGCTAAAAGTCAGTCTGTATACTCTACGATTTAATCTACAGCTTTTATGGTTTATTCCCTCTAAGAGCTGAAGCTCTTCCCAATCCTCTTATCCTGCTTAATTATCTGTTTGTATTAGTACAAAACATCCACTCTGTCCCACCACTAATTAGCAATTACGCCTCTTATCTTGCTGGTGATACATTTCAAAATCTTAATTTCAACAGCTGACGACAGGATCTAGCAGTTTGTAATTTCAAGTGACACTGATCACATCTAAATTACCTAAGGAATCTGGGAGGAAGTGAATAATTGTGGCTTACTAACTAATGCTTATCAACTACAGATGCAAAAAATACAGTTATTAGTTGCTTTATGAAAACTATAAGCTTACATTATGTGACAAGTGTTTACATAAATAAAAAACCAGACAAAACCACCAGAAACTTAATCAGTGAATTTATTACCCCTCCAGAAAAGGGACTGACCAAATAGGCAAACAAAACAGACTGATGTATTGCAGGTAATGCAACACAAATACTATGAATTCAATGTTAAAAATCTGTTCCAACAGATATTCCCAGGAAACATACCCACTTTGACAAGAGCCATACTTCCCAATGTATGAGTTCTTAAATTGTTAAACCTATGCTTTTAAAGATGTTAATTTTAGCTGAAGATCAAATAACCTCTCTGTTATTGTCATGGCTGAACAGATGGAGCAGTGCAATCACACAGCTGAAATCTAGACAGCCAAAAGGAATCAAACTTCCCTCACTGGCAGAAGAGGAAAAACTCTTTATAAATCAACTTCACAGATCCAGCCAAAAAAGTTTGAAAGAATAACACTTGGTAAAAGCTGCCCTCATTTGCCTTTACTGCTACGCACTGAGGGCAGCCCTCCCCCATGGCCTCTGAAATGCCAAAGTGCCACTCTGGTTGGATGTGAAATCCCAAAGTCAATACAGAAGGGATCTGAGCTAAGTCTGTGTAAAACAGGTGAAAGTGCAACTCTGTAGTGGCTTGATTTCACCCGGAATTTCCCAGGACTGCCCCAGCTGGAATTTGGTGTTAGGTAAGATTTCCTTTTACACTCCTCTTCTGTGACCCTGTATCAAGACCCCCGTTGAACTGAACTGCACGAAGCTCAGTAAATAACCAGGAAAGTAAAGAGGCACAGGACAGAGGAGGAATACCAAGAAAAGTAAGTGCCATAATCTCAACTTCTCCTAATTCATGACTTTATTTTTAGCTTGTTAGGAGAAGGAAGAAAAGCTGCTATGCTCTCTGGAACTTGTGGGTCTAATTAAGAAATTGGTCAAGTGATAAAACAATGTTGCTACAACTTTTCAAGCCATAGCCAGGTTTTCAAAAGTATGTAACAAGTCCACAATACAATTCTTGCTGTGCTGTATACACATGAGGACTCCCTATGGGCCATTAAGCAAGACAGACTTGAGAAAGAAATCTGTCCAAGCCACACCTTCCATAACCCAACATCATCTCTCCCCTCTAACCCTGTGAGCCAGAAATCAAAGTTCAAATCGTTCCATGAAGAATTAAATCTGAAAATAACCACAGGCTGGGAAAGAAGCTATTTAGGTTCCACAATACTGTATAACATTAAATCAATCCTCAGCAACAGAGCTATGTTAGTGGTGAGTCACGCTGCCTTCCCAGAAGGCAATTTCCTCCTCAAAGAGGAATTTTTCTTTTATCACTACGCTACACAATCGGAGCTGCAATGCAAATGCACTCACAACGGCACAGAGTGACACCTATGGAGCTCGTTCTGCTGCTCACACTCCTCAGCCTGCCCCCCTCTCGCCCTCCCTCTCCTCTGCAGAGCATTCCCCATCCAGCAATCCTGCCCCAGGACGTGTGGCCAGTGTTGTGCTCAGACATCTCTGAGCGATCACACATGTTGCTGATGAGGGCCACGGGCTGACACCATATAAATACAGCATGACTATTCCCCAGTCACACAGCTCTCTTCCAAGAAAGCAATCAAACACACCTAGAAGGTTACAACCCCTCTGAAGAGTCTCCCAGCTACGAGCAGGCACCCTGCAGCTTTAAAGCCTTAAGTACTGGCAGCATATTTTACAACACTAACATCGTTTAACACTACTCATAGTTTGGAAAAACCCAAAGGCATAGTATGAGATCATGGAAGGCAAGAGCATGTAAGCAAAAAAATAAAAAAAATTAGGATAAAAATACAGCAGTTTAGTGGTCCCTGATGGGTTTTTTTCCCTAATACAGAGTCTCTCAAAAGACACGGCACTCCTGTGCATGGGTTCAGCCAAGCAGCACTGCGTAATGAACACCTGTACCTGTAAATAATGAACACCTGCACTTCCCAAAGCTCCCCAGCACGCTGCAGGACACGTGCTCCCTGTGTCCTGCTCACTCCTGTCATTACGTGGAGCTGGGACACACACGTGAACCATCACGTTAAAATGCAGACAAACTGCAGCAGGTTACTGGTAACTCACTAAGTACCACCTACATGAATCCGTCTGCTCTCCATGACTGCTCCATGGATACAAGTCATGGTGGTGCAGCTGGAGCACACAAATATGAAAGCCATGAAAATTTTCCCCATGGTTTACTGAAGTGCCCTTTTTCATCTAAAAGCAAGACTGCTCATTTATTCTGCAAATATCACACAAGCTACTGATGAACTTTTGGGACATCAGAGTTAAGGTAGTTCCCTTTTCCCTTTTTTAGGCATTCATTCAATAGATGGGGGGAAAAAATCCCAACCCAGTAACAAAACACAAACCAAAACCTTTAAATAAACACTACAGAAAAAGTTCTTTAGTGAGTAAACAACAAGTTAGGATTAAGTTAACTTTCACCTCTAAATGCAGAGTCACTGCCAACTTAGCTCAACAGGAGTATGAATACCTGTTGTTGTAACTTGGAAGAAAGATTCAAAGAAAGGTAACTTACCTGGCCAGCAGTGTCAACCAGCTGAAGATGATATTCTTGGCCATTTACTGTGATCAGTTTTGTAAAAGCTAGAACAAACAAGAAATACATAAAACAGGTCAGAATTACATACAAGGAAGGGATCAGAAGTCACGCATCTGTGCTATCATCAGCCAAGGCATGAAGAAAAAGAACTCCAGTTACAGGTTTTTAAGTGGTAATAAAAGGCTAATCAGGTACTGTACTTTTAACTAGTCTATTTCAGGTAGCAAAACTCAGAAATTTAATTTAAGATTTCAAATTCCAGATGATTCACACATTGGATGCAGCAGCTTCTTCTTTTCTCTCTCATAAGGAAAGAGGGAGTAAGAGGAATAAAAAGGGGGTTTATGTGCATTTCTACAAGATCCAGACATCTGTAATTTGTGGTAACACAAGACATTTAAATTCAATTGGTACCAAAACTAAGTTTGAACTTATTATAGGATCTTTTCCTTGGTTTCCAAGCAGTTTAGCAAGATCAATTTCCTAAATGTAAATACCATGAAGTAAGTGATCTGGACTGAAAAAAAGAAAAATCTTTGGGGGCTAAACCACACAGAACTTATGATTATATTAAACTTAAATAATGACAATTAGCTTAAAGTTCACCATGTTGCTTTCACACTTGCTGTAGCTACCAGCCTGTGCAGTCCCCAGTCACGAAGTACATTCAGTCCCTAAAAGTGATGAGAATTGCTGCTCTTCCTTGGATTCATGAAATGCCAACGCGCTGCGAGCTGAGGAATCTTACTCAGTGTTTGCGTTATGCAACTGCAAAAGCAAACAGTGTCACAGCTCTTGCAGGAATAATGTCCCAACCAGAGCACACAAACTTGGCTCTGGAGGTCTAATCTGGCCTTTGAGACACACTCCAGACAGTACTGATACACTGAGTAAAGTCTGTGTTATCCTCTAGTTGGGGTGGTTCTCCCGAATACTAACAGTCCTCAGAAACCGCATCTGTCACTGCACTGATGAGCAGGGAAAAAGAGTAAGATGAACAGGTCACTTAGATGAGCTAAGCTGTCCAACAGCTTCCCAAAGCTGCACAGCTGAACGTTCCTGACCACGCTGAGCAGTCCCTGCCCACGCCTTGAAGCAGCTGGAGATGGCCAACTTTCCTCCTCCCAGCCAAAGCTCGTTGCTCCGTCAAGTCCCCACAATGTCAGCATTATCTTGAGTAAGTGGGCTGAAATAGCTGAAACTGGAGGTTTCAACCCACCTCATAAATCCAATCCTTGAAAAAAAGGAGCAATTCAAAAAGCAAAGCCAAGCTAACAGTGTCTAAATCAACAGTGTAAAGTGTACCTGTACCTATAGTTTCCCTTACGAAATCAGCAAGTGACATTGGAAATGGAGCCTCTAGGAGAGCTCCTGCCTTACCCTGGCTATCCCCTAAGAAAGCTGCTTTAGCACATGAGCTGCCCTCAAATCAGTCTGGACACTGCTATTGCTGCACAAAAGTTTTAGGTTATGAAACATAGATCCACAACAGCTCTTTGCCTTGGATGAATGCTGTGATGGGGACAAACTGTGTTTGAACAGATGTTAGCAGGCAGCGTTGCTATATACAGTATCACTGCTTGGAGTCAGAGGGAAAACAGACTCCTCTGGAGACACGCTGCATTTACAGGTGTATGCAAGTAACAGCCTCTCCAGTCTCTTGACACTTCACATACGCATCAAAGCACTCTGCAGTCAAAGCAGCTTCAAGAGCGTCATGAAGTTAATATTTAAAAAGGGAGAGACAGCAGTTTTTTCAGACTATTCTAGAAGCGACACAGCAATGATGTCACCATCATCATCATCATCACTGAAAGCAGAGTGTGACAGAGAGAGGAGAAGGGGAACAGTGGAGGAGTCACCACAGCCTGGTGAGGAGAGCTGTTAGTGCTGTGCAGAGCCTTGCAGCATTAAGCACAGCCCACTGTGTGAACACAAATCTGCTTCGATGAAGTCACAACTAATGACTCCCTTTTCTTTGCCGAAGCTTTTCAAAAAACATTCCTGGTTAAGAATTTAATTTTGTGAAAAATCTGGTCCCCTTGATCCAGCCAAAGTGTTCACTTCCAGTTTCATCACCTACCATTCTGGGACTTCTGCTGTGCTTGTGCACGAGACAAACAATATGATCCCCGCACAACTTGGCTCTTCCTGGTAGGCCAAGGACACATTTCAGCAGACCTGACCAATCTCTGTGCCCCTAAATCATAATGTGAGCATCTGCAAAACTCAGCTCATCAACTGGAACACGGATTTTGGAACAGGACATTCTTACACCTTGGAACATGTAACTCCAGTGATCACCACTACCTGAAGATCAAGTACATTGCAATTAGACCAGCACGAATGAAATTATTTGCATGTATAACTCAAATGACAGCCGCTGTGGAAATAAGCCATTATGATAAAAAAAAACCCAAACAGTAACAGGCAAAGGAATGCAGGCCTTTAGATCAATAGTTGTACTGAAGACAGGTCCAAGAGTGCTGTAACGTCATTGCTGGCTGGTAGCTAAATACAACCACCTCGAAAGGGTTCCTTGGTTACCACCTCCTGCATCCCTTTCTACTTGTCTGCATTCCAAAGTCAATGCCTGCCACTAATCCTACCAGGACATCTTTCACAACACTGAGATGTGTGATGCAACAGAGCTATTTTTAGTTTTCCTCAGAAGCCTCACTCGCACCCCTTAGAAGGCTGCTCACCAGCAGCTCCTGAGGAGAAGCACGGTTCACCCTTCCAGTGCAGTTGCCAAGGCAAGTGTAGAAGTTTAGCCTTGAAGATTCTCTGTCAGACTCATCCAAACCTAAAGGTGCCCCCTCCACAACTAGTAGAGGTCCCTTCAGCACCCTGCCCCTTTCTAGCATGCTTCTAATCACATTTGTATTACAAACATGGGATGGAGGTAGGAAGCCCATGGGGGAAGATGTTCCTTTCTTTAGGGAGCTAGTGAGGCTGTTTAGGGGAGAAAGGAAGACCACACATCTGTGAAACAGTGCTAAAAGCTCCCCTAAAACTGCAACAAAAATCAAAAAGCAGCCAGGCAGGCCTTGGAGGACACATTTGAGACCTGGGCAGTCAAGTCATCTTACCTGCAACACGACATCCCTGCAAATATGAGGTGGGTGGAGTATGTGCACATCTTCACTACCTGTTCCTTCTGACCTATCTGAGTTTCAAATTCAGATTCTAGTTCTCATTCCTGTAAAATTGTTGAGTTTTAAATTGCACTGGTCTTAGCTCATGTGAGCTGATCTGCCTGCAGAGCCCCATCCAGCCCAGTGTCCACACAGACTCCCTGCACAAACACTCCTTCTCTCCAAGGATCCTTCTTCTCTTTCCAACATTCCTGCAAGTAGTAGTTCCACTCGTTTCTCAACCTGGAATAGTCACCCATTGCTTTGTCACTCCTCCTGGGACACTCGGACAGGGAAAGTCTCTCTTCCTAAGCAATTATCTCTCACTGCTGCTGCCGCCACAAAAGGATACAAGTTACTCTTCCTGATACACAAGTTTAGTAGAAGCAACTGAATTCACCATGCTCCTTAACTGAAACAAATTAACTTTTCTGGTGCTCATGTAATATAAGCAAAGGAAAATGTAGCAGTAAAGCTGCGCTAACCTTCACAAACACCAAGCAAAATCTGATGCACCTTATTTTCCTTTAACCACTTCCAAAGGTAGAGATTTTCACACTTAAAACCTGAAATTTCTGCAATGTTAGGTCTTACTCCTATTGCTCAAGGTTTATAAACTACACAACTTGCTCCTGTAAGAGCTTGACTACAGCTTGCCTTACATACAATCTAGCTTTGCAGTCAACATTTTGTGCAAATTTTATTATTTAAAGACAAAAATTATAAAGACTGCATTGCCAGCAGTACTGCAGCTTTCTACTCTTTCTTCTCTGCTGGTAGAATACTGCAATAAATTATCGACGACAATTTTCTGGAGACAAAACAGTGATCACATAGGCCAGACTATCCTTTCCCATGGATTCTTTTCATTTCCAAGTTTTGTTACATGTGTAGACCCAACCACCAGATGAAACTGAAAAGGCTTTACAACCTATTATAACGACCTGGAAAAATGAAACATTCTCCAACACTTTCCCTAGTATAAGAACCTGAACTTTTCAATCCTTTTTGCCAGTATTGTCCACCAAATTTGAAATCATGAGCTAGGAAAAGTTTAAGAGTTGATCACATACTTTGTGTCTTATGACCCTGCACAGAATCAGAAACACAGCTGGGACTGTCTAAAGACTTCACTGAACAAAGATTTATATTTAGAAAAAAAAATTAAAGTATTACATTCTTAAGACAAAAGAATTCTTTTATACTTAACACATCAAAACTAGTTTCACATCTGTCTTAAAAAAACGTTCAATAAATTTTAAATTTTAGTGTTAAATTAGAATGTGTTCTCTTGTCTGTTCTTCACAGAAGCATTTTTTAAAACATTATCAGGCCTTCTGGGGCTTAAAGTTGGGACAGATTTCCCACTCTTTTGAACCTCAGGGCATAACTTTTATCTTTTCAACCTTTACTTCCCAGCAACGTTTTCTGATGTCAGAAGGACCTTTCAATTTTCTACCTTCCAGAACTCAAATTCCTCCAGCCATGCCACAGATCACAAGACTTACACCGAATGAATAATGCTGTTTGTTTTCCAAACAAGTAAGAAATCAAGTGAAAAGGTAAAGCTTTTCAAGATGGCCCCTCCCAGCAAGTCTTCACGGCCAGGACATGCCCAATGCTCAGAACTCAGATCAAGCAAGCAGTGCAGAGTACAGGAGTCAAATAAGAGCAAAATTCATCTACAGTGTATTTTCGTGTGAGACACACAACTACAGAGTTACAAACAGCAGCTACAGACAACACTTAAAGGATGAAACAAGACAATCTTATACCAACGTGTCAAAATCCTAAAACAAGACACAAATTCAGTATTTAGTAGACTTTGACTCCATGTCTCTCAATCTTTATTCATTCACATGCAGCTGCATAAAACTAAAAGATTATTTTAAATAATTTGCATTTACATGGCACAGACAGTGAAAAATAACCTGTCCCAAGTGACATTAAGATTTAAAATATAGAAACTTAATCCCCAGTATTTTGCTAGCAGCTTTAATTCAAGACATACTTGACTTATAATTCAAACAAAGTAAAAAGGGATGATGGAAAATGTTAGTATTAATGACATCTGTATAAGAGCTAACATTCAGACCAAGGGCCAAATTATCCACTGACTTGCTAAAGCAAATTTAGAGTTTCTCATAAAGCAGCATTTGAATTTTAGTTCTATGCAATAAAATAATCCCAAGTAAAATATCCTGATAGCTACTGATTTGTAATTATATACCACATATATATATATTCTTAAAGGAAACCTTTTTCTGCTGATTGCTTCATTCAAACTTCCAGAGTATGACAGAGGCTTAACATCCTACTGAAGAAGTTCAAAACACTAAAAATGCATGGTACACCACTGCATTTCAGAAGTCATTAAAAAGTCATTAAAGAAGTCATTAAAACACGAGAACCCCAGGGCTACGATCACAAAGCCAGTTTTATTTGCCACCACACTAAAGTAAGCCAATATGATGAAATTACTCAGCCCAGCACTGCAGTTGTTCAAGTACTTTATGGCCACTGCTAGCTCACAAAGAGGTGGCTGGATTGTAATGAATGCCAGGTAACCTCTGAAGTGACTTTTTGCTCTTGGCAGCATTTTTAGCATTAGTGTCTTTACTCGTCTGCTATGCCAGCTACTCACAAAGGTGCTAAAATTATTTTTTAAAAAAACTGCTCAGAGAAAAAAAAAACCACTTGAGAAGTCAAATAGCCAGTATTTGCAGCAAGCTGATGTGTACCAGCCTTGTTATCAAGCTGCTGGAAAGGAGTAATTTAAAAGATTATCATGTTATCACAGCCACATAGTCTACCTTCTAAGGTAGTCATTTAATCCTGATGGGTATTGCTGGCTTTCTGTTCATCTGGATACACTGATCCTATGTGAGACTCTGGAATACTTGGATTTAGTGGCACATTTTCATATAGTGCAATGTAAGGAATTCAAAGCGCCCCAAGTATATTAGGGGAAGCAGATGCTCAACAACATACATAAAATAAAAGGAGATGCATTTTAGCCACATTCATTAGGTGTCCCTTCATTTAGAGTTAAAAGTTCAGCTATTTGGAGAAATAGGCACACAGTGATTTCCATGCTGCAACAATGTAAGCATTGGTTTAAAAGAACAATAAAACTTCTGTGGTAATTAATGGGCTTTAATGTTAATATGTAAACACCCACATAAGTAATATGTATAACCCCAATGGCTTCTGATACAAGTTAGTTTGGTACAGAAGAGCAGCTTGGCAGTTATTTACTTACTGTTCTCTATGGTTGGATCATATGAATCAACAAACTGTCCTTCCACAAACTGAATCGTCAGTGAAGATTTTCCTGTAAAGCAAAGGAAAGAAAAATCTGGAATGAAACAAGTCTTCAGGTTGTTATCACTTCACTGCTTACTAGTAGATACACCAATTTTCTATCTATCCAATATGAGCTCCGTGTGGTTCATTTAAACTATCTATACATGACAACTGACCTATTTTTAATTTAAGTGCCTATTTCTAGTAACTGGGTCTCCTGAATATATAAAAAGCAGTGCAAAAGCTACTTGGCATGTGCTCTGCTTTTGTTTTAACGGGGCATAATTTAAATGACTCCTCCAGTTTAAAACAAATCTAAAAGCAGCAGTGCACAATCCTCATAGAACTAAATTTAACAATCTGCTATACTTGGAACGTTTTTCTGTCAAGAAGCAAGTAAAATTCAAAATAATTTTCAGTAACCACAGAGAAAACTTGGATGCAATTAGCCAAATTTGGTTTTACTTGGAGACTGGACAGATTTCCCAGGACAAAAGGATGATCTCAAAATTCTTGAGACCGATATACTCTCCTATTAATCTTCCTACTGGCACACCACAACAGGCCAGTGGATGCTGTATTTTAAGCAGTGACTGAGGGGGCATAATTGGATTTTTCTTTAAAGCAATTTAACTGCTACTTTAGCACACAACATTCCCCATTTCACTTACAGAGTAATGCAAAGCACTGAACTTAGCAGCAGATTGAAAAAATGAAAACTCATTTAGTCTTGAAAGATTTTACAAGATGGTAAATCACATACATTGACCATAAAAAGCACCTTTAAAGCTCTGCAGCTGAAGACTTCTCAAAGCATTACTGAAGCCTTAACACAATTTCCATTACAGCACATCATCTACATTTGAGAATCTCCTAGATCCTATTACATTATGTTTACTGGACAGATACACTCTTACAAAGATTGCCAAGTGCATTAGCTGCTTTTGGACACAAGCACGTTCTTCATGCTCCTTTATACTCTTTTCATCTTCAAGAAGCACAAACAAAATACAACCTCAAGTTAAAATTTTAACTCAAGACCATTTGACTCAGTGGAAACCTCTCAGTGACCTCTTAAGTAATCAATGTTGTGGTGGAAATATACAATATCATTGTTTTCAAGAATAAATTGCTTTGGGTAAAAACTGCCCACTTCCAGTACTCAGAAAAAGTTCCTTCCTAAGCATTCCTTCGGGAGGTATTAAAAGAACAGTCTTCCATTTCATTCTCTGCCACGCTTATCCCTTTGCTGTCTCCTATAAATCATGACAGTTTATTCAAGAAACAATGCTAAAAAAAATTTCCAGACAAACCTCACAAAGACCAACCACCACCAAGATTTCACCAAATTGCTTTTTCCAAAATCAATTTCTTAAGATACCATTTTCTGGTCTTATCTAATACCACAACTGAAGGCGTGATGCTCACAGTGCATGAATTGACAGAGGACATTTCACTTTAAACAGTTGCTCCACGAGGCACACACATCTCATCCCCAAATCATCTAATAACATCAGACTAAGGACTGGAAGTGTGCATCCCACCAACTTTCTGAAACTATGTATTTTGGACACTATTTAGAAAGTGAGCAAACTTTCAATCTATTTCTTCTGTAGCTATAATCTTATGAAGTTGCTACCCAGAGTTCGTGCTCCCAGATTCTTTGCAAAAACCAGCACATTAAGCACTCCATTTAAAAAAAAAGGTTAAATACCCCTATATTAGGCTGTTACATCTTCAAGATAAGAGAGCTAAGTTCAGTAAAGATCATCACTGAACTTTTTTCCTCCTAAGAAGGATCCTGAACTAACTGAAAGACTTGACTGCTGCCGTCTGTCTGTGCTAAGCCTGGAAACTGAATAGCAGAAAGAAGTTGGAGCCAACAGAAAATGCTGCATTTCACACCCAGCTGTATTAATTACTGCTTTCCTCCTAACAGTGAAAGAGGAGGAAACAGACAAAACCAGTGTTCCAACACTCTCCTCCTAAATTCCTCCAAGCTTTATAACAAGCCTTCCAGTAACGATGTGTTCATGATCACGAGAAGAAGCCTACTTTCTTCCATGAGCCACAGGGAAGCTCTCCAGACTGGGATTCAGCACCTACCCCCTCAGGGTAAGTGCAGGCAACTGTATCCCACTAAACCAAGACTTCCATGGACATGAGAAATTAAAACACTGAGTCATTAACACCCTGCTGCAGTGTCTCAGCTCACGAGCAAGCAGCAGGCAGAACCCTGTGAACAACAGCTTGGCTTGAACTTTGTCCCACAGGTTTTATTCCAGGCCTTTGACCTATACTCGTGGACAGAGCGGAAAATCAAGTTGACAATTTGGCTCCTATCTGCTCTTGCCCCAGAAAGATCAGGCAAGGCTTTCAGCAAGGATTGCAACACAAACGCAACGTCCGTGAGGCCAAGGGACTGCATGCAACCGCGCCTGCCCATGTACCAACTCCATCCTGGAGCACGTCAGGGAAGGCTCGGCTGTCTGGATGTGCAGGCACCACGGGCACATTTCAGCCTCAACAGCACGAGAGAGTCTCACACCAGCAGCAAAGGCTTGATTAGCTGATTACTAAAGGGTGCACATCTCAAAGAGGCTCGGCTCCAATGTGCCCTTGTTTGGAACGCAGCCGCACACTTTTACGGTTTGCTAAGCTTCTCCTTGTAGCATCCTCCATGCTGATACATTCAACATACCCACTGTATTCAAGTTTTAGGAAAATAAACATCCATCGAGACCAAAAGGAGAAGTGATACAAGCAGAAGCAAGGCTGGAAGCTGGATGTGGAGCCTTGCAATGGTAACTCAAAGCACCAGATACTCCATGGCAAAATTGTAACCAAAATCCTCCAAGTTTACTGACTCTCCCTCTCTCTGAAGGAACAGGGCAGAAAGGAAGGGTTGCGAGAAATGGGTTTCGTAAGTGTTTAGAATACAATGTGCAGGTGGCTGAAAACTCAGCTCAAGTTGTCCAGAAGTATCTAAAGTGTATTTGCATACACAATTCATTACTTATGGTATTATGTGAGAGTGGTAAAGAAAAGAGTTTTCCACTGTCAAAACAAAAAAGGAACAGATTTTCAGACAGAAAGCCAGTTCAAAAACTAAAGCTGTCGTGTTTCTGTTCATACACTAGGCCTCTTGCACCATAAAGCGGAACATCCCATAAACACTCTGACTAGTGCAATCATAGCACATCAGTTTCAAATGCCATTGCAATTGTCAAGGCAAAACAATTGCCAAATTGTGTTTTACTCATTCTTTTACTACTTGGATAAGAGCTGTGGTATTTACAATCTAGCCTTAACATTCAAGCTTTACAACACTAGGCAGCTTACCAAGCAGATGAGAAACGGAGCCTGGGTGGGCTCGGGGACAGCTGGCCTCCCCAAAGAGGTCATGCCCCTCTTCTGTGCACCACCATCTGCCTGCTGTCCCCATCTCACACTCTGTTCTCCTTGCAACAGGCAGGGGAAAAGCCCAGATTAAACTCTCAGCAGCAGCCAACTTCCCCCCAAACCCAGGAGACAAAAATGATGCAACCAGGCAGCGAGCAAGTCAAACAACAGCTCGACAAGCAGGGCATTGTGCAAGCGGGGCTGCGCAGCTGCCCTCGGACGTGGCACGGCCACGCTGACGGCCACGGGCAGCACAGCGCAGCTTATCTCAACAGGAAGGGTTTCTCAATCCTTCAAACTGCCCACACAAGTCATCAGTAAACAGTTTGTCCTGCTCAAGAAAACAACTACTGAAGAGCTGCAGTTCTGTTGGCAGTGTAGATGCAGTTTCTTTAACTCATCTTCTGCTATTAAAATGCCTGATTATGTAGTCTGCATAATCATCAAACGTGTAACAGCTGGCAGCATTTCATCTACTCCTACAACAAGCCTAGCACCTTACCTAAGATAGTCTCTAGACTAACTTAGTAACTAGACTTACCTAGTTAGTCTCCATAGACTCTCCTTAGGTATACCCGGTCTTGCCTACAGAACAAACTACTTTAGGCTTTGTCACAAAAAGCACTCAACAAATTTCATAATGAAATGTTGTCAGTCACGTCAAATTAGGTAAGTCTGGCTGCACACTCAACTTAGTACACTGCACTGAGATGAAGTTTTCCTACCAAAAGATATGCTTGATTTAACTTGAATGTTGGGATCTTTATCTTCTTTAATTCACAATACCAAGAAGCACAAAATGGAGACACTGGCATTTCCATAGTGCAGATTATCTATTCATCCTCAGAGCACAGAGCGGGACTGAACGACTTCCTGGAGCCAATGGAGGTGAACTGGGTAGCAAAGAGGATTACAGCATCCCTCTTCGACAAAGATCTTCTCACAAGATCGCAGACTATCTCAGAACCCATCACTAGCTCATCATTCATCTCAGGCCACATCGTTAGCAACTTTCTATGGTTAATTAAGGTACCCCCCCAGGTACTAATTATGGCTGTGTAGTTGCTGTTTTGCTGATCATTGCTTTGTACTTAGTGAATTAGTCTAATGACTATAAAAATTATACATCTGGGTCAATAAAGAATTCTGTTTCTAAACCTCTGGAGGCAGCAATACAATGAACAGTTTGTGTTTTACTCAGATGCAACTTAATTCTACTATTAGACTTTTAATCATGATGAATTATATAAACATCTACTTTGAGCTGTAGTTTTATAAATTTTTGTAGTGATCTCCTAGTGATGTCAGCATTATGGCAACAGGATTAAAAAATTATTTTCTGATGCTTAGAGACAAAACTCTTCCTCAATTCCTGCACTTGCTCATGATGTTTGTGCTTGATTTGCAAGAGAGTGGTGGTACTCCTCTCTCAACATGCTCTCTGAGCTTCCCGGAGGACAGACTAAAAGTTATAATCCTGTAAGAGTGAAAGTTGGAGGACCTCAATGACACATCTTTTGGTAATGTGATAAGGAGCCTCAAACACTACAGAACCTTTTATGACAAACCAAAGAGCAGATTAGCTTTTCAGGACAACAAAAGTTCTACCTTAACTTCTTTGGCACTCTGTCTCATTGCTACCGCTGTTCCCTGCCTTCTCCTGTTCTTTTTCTTTATTAGCATAAAAAGAAGCACGTTTGACAGTCTAAGGCAAGGTTTTGTAGCAAGAACTATTTCTGCTGTAAAAGAGGAGTTTCACGTGATGGTCTGTAACACCAACAGCATGAGCCTGCTGGGAGATGCTTGTTTCCCTTCCTTCTGCATTGCACAATCTTCTTGAGGTTTATCAAAGGTATTCCTCTGAAAGCCAGAAGAAATCTGAGAGCAGACATTTAGTAAGAAAGCCACATGGCTTCCTTTATTTTCTTCAGATTTCAAAGCAATCAGTCAAACTCAAGAGTACTTGCAGGCAGGCCCTTGCTAGGTCAGCAGCAACGAGCCTTCTGAACACAAGCCAAGAGTCCTAATGCTATCTAGATCATATTTTCTGTAAGGAAAGCAAGAAGAATGCATGAGCTTTATTCCCTGATATTTAGCAGCAGGTTTGTTCCATCCTACAGCACAGCTCATCCCTCAATGCTCACTTACACTTTGTTGCAATGTATTTCATGTCCAAGCAAATATGTAGGGAAAAACTCCACTGCTTTCCTGCAACAGCTTATACTTCCAGGCAGGCCATTTTGCCTCCAGTAAAGTCAGTAAACCACAGCAAAGGATTGTCAAAAGAAATCTTTTAGTTATTTTAGCACACAGTCCAGTTATCTCTGCTTGTTACCCTTGCTGGCAGAAAAGCAGAGGGCTGCAGCTTTCCTGCTATTTCCCTTTTAATAAGTTAAATGAATTTTAATTCCACGTGTTTACGGTCAGTTGTCAAAGATGGGAAAAGCTGTTACAAAGCTTAAAACCAAACCAAACACCTCTGTGGCACATACCTCACTTGGCCATGGAATGCATGCATGCCTGCCTGCATCCAAGATACTTTATATAGGTCAGGGGAACTCCATCCTGGTGTTCCCTAACTGCAAAGGAAATTCAGACATCCATACCCCAGACAGTCAACTGTATTTTCTCAGATAAATACCATCCTCTGTATTCCCTTCAGACTTCCTGCAGAAACTGTGCATCCCTGCAGCACTTTCCCACAGCACAAGGCCTAAAATATATCAGGTGGCAGCAGAAATTCAATGGCATTGGTAGGTAGGTGGTGAGCAACCGAGTTGTGCACCACTTGTACACTCTTTTACCATTACTATCATTTAGTTTTCCTTTTCTGTCCTAATAAACTGTTTTTATTCCAATTCCATTGTATCTTTTTTTCCCCAACTGTGTCCCCCATCCCACTCTGGGGAGTGAATGAATGGCTGTGTGGTGTTCAGCTGCCCCCTGGGTTAAACCTTAACAACTTCTAAAGGGAAGCTTATTAAGCTTAAAGATTGGACCCCAATATTTCAGTTTATGACACAATTAAAGGTAAAGAGCCTGAAATTTGTAGTGACTTCCTCTTCAAAGGGGCAAAATTCAACTTCTGCTGCTGGGAAGAATCAGAGTCCTTTCTCCCTATACACACACTTGAAGCAGCTCATTAGGTGTTTGAATAAACTTGACCTTTCCTTGGATCATCAGGTATGTACAACATGAAATGAAATGTCTTTGAAAGATCCTTTTAGAAGCTGCCACTGTTTCATCATTAAATCAGTTTTAAGTGCTATGTCATTAGAAATAACACATCTCTCTTGCTTTAAAGCATTCCATGCATTCCCCTTTTCCATCTTCAAGGTTTTAAGTTTCCACAAAAGGGACCAAATACCCAAATTCTGGTCAGGTCTTTCTTGTGGCTAAAGATTGCTGGAATGTACAACCTGAATTGCCTTTCTTTCTTCAAGTGGATCGTTCCAGCTGCAGTCACCAGCACCAGCTCTCCACCCTCTGCACAGACACTGCCTGTTAAACTTTCCAGTTCCATTAGGAAACAGGATAAACTCTTCCTTCCACAAATCTCACTTGCATTTTCAGACCAGTAAGAGAGAAAGAGAAGCCTTACTACGATGAAAGACCCCAGTTCCACTGACATGCAGGTCTCCCCTATAAAGGACCTTGAGGACTGGAGCCGTAGGATTCACAGTCACCAACACTGTGGCCACCATACATCAATCACGGCTTACAGCCACCACCAAGCAGAGGGCCAAGTCTCTGAAAATGTCAGCAAACCTTTCCTGGCATCATTTAAAAACACAAGTCTAGGAACATGATCCTGAGCATATTGTAACACCAAGTAATACCAAAAGCAGCTGAAATGGGTGAGGAGTAGACCATCTTGACAGTACTACTGAAATGCATATGACCAGAGGGCCTCAGGATCTTCTTGGAATTGCAAGAACAATAGCAAGAGACGTATTTCTCTTTTCTTTGTCGTAGGATGGCAGAAGGCAAGTACCTGACAAAATCCTGACAAGACAGTAATGGTAACATTCCCTCTCTCGGTAACATCACCCAGTCAAGTAATGGGATGTACATTCAGTAACTACTGCTAAGAAGTTTCAGCCATACTGTTGTGCCAACAATGGCAGGCTACTTTTACAATGTAGTATAAAAATACANCTGAAGGGAGGTCCACAGGGCTCTCCACCAACTGTAGCAAAAGCTGGAAGACACAAATAATTTGTGCCAACAACGGCAGGCTACATTTACAATGTAGTATAAAAATACATAAATCAAACTTCATAATAACCACTAGAAGATCTTGGCAACAACAGACAGCTCCATCCCACAGCAGTGTGTGACTGTGAGGTGGTCAGTCAATGTTTCAGGCTCTTGGTGTCACCACTGATGGTCCAAGGTCTGACAAACCCCATGTCAGCAATCCACATGGCCAACAACTCATGGACAGCTGCTACCAGCACCCAACATCAGCACACAGCACCATTCACCTGCTATTCCTACACTGGGGGAAGTCCCCAAGGCCGCACGAAGCATCAGGCACTGCAGTACCAACCCTGACAACACTAAAACCTCTTAGCACAGAACAGGGAAGGTGCTCTTTGGAGATACTGACAAAGACTTGTGTTGACTCCTTCTTCCTCCAGCAGAGCAGGACATGGTCAACTGCATCACATCTCTTACCACAAATGCACTGATAGACACTGAGACAGTTTTGATTGATGTTCATATTGTTGAGCCTTGACCTGTGCTAGCCCAGTGGATCTATACATAACCACACCAACATAAAACCAGCGTGTGCCTGAACTGTTCCTTCCTCTACACAACTCTCTCCCCACCACCAAGTTCTGATCATTTTTTGTTGTTACTGTTGTCTCTTCTCCATTTCAGTTCTAGATCTTCTCTGAATTAAATGCATAGGCACCTTCCATGTTACTTCTGCTTATCATGTGAAGCTCCTCCCCTCTATTTATCAGAGTTGAAGAAAGCCACAATCTGTTAAATGCCATCTTCACAGCCTCACACTTTACCCAGCTGGAGTTAGTCATCAACCCCTCCCCACCAACGCTGGCTGCAAGCCTCCTGCGTTTACACACTTACCCATCTACCCAGGAGTAGCTGCTGAATACAGAGGACAATCTGTCAACAGTAAGGAAGGTTTAAAGTAATAATACACCAAAATCTCTGTCTGACGTACATGGGTAAGACAGCAGGGCAAAAATAAGACTCCAGGGTAAGAATAACACCATGCAGAACACCAGGAGAATCATTAGAGCCCCCAGCCTTGGGAAATGTTATGGGAATTGAAGCCAAAGATCTGTCAGATACAACATGACAGTTTATTTTGCCACAGGGCAGAGAAGGTAGAATAGGTAGCCCTTGTTTGCTGTATCATACTATCAAGTTCTTGCCTGCCATGACAGCTAGCTGGCTCTCTTACCTTTCTAACGAGCACGTATCCATCTGCTGGCTCAAAAGGTACTTCAAATTAAAAGGCTTTGGATAAGAATCATACTTTCCTATTCTCAGTTTTCATATTATGCAGTATTAAAAGGTCACAATACAAAACTCTGACCTTTGCAGGGAAGAAGAAAAACACAGAACAAATAAAAAAACCCTCACCACTGCCATCTCACTCCCACCCTCCCTCAACCACCTGAAAGTATCCCAGAGGGATAAATGAGGATGACACCTGCAACGTGACATTAAATTATTTTTCCATTTTTTCAGAAGTCAAGCATCTTCCAGCCAGTCCAGCTCCAGCACCTGAAGAAGCCCTTACAAACAGAAGCTGGATTCTTCACTTCCCAGTGCTCCACTAGCACAACCACACAGCTTGGACAAGCAGCTGAGTACTGAACTACAGTTTAAGACAACCTAAAGTCAAGTCAGGCTTCAGAAGACAGAGCAGAACATTGTATTTGTCTGCTGCACAGGTGTCTGCACATCAACCCATCAGTTCTGCAAGTTTCATGTTAGCTCCTCCTCTGTCCTATCACCACACTTGGGGATAAAAGTGTGATAAAAGTGTGATAAAAATGTGCAGCTGAGGAAGGTCAAGCAGAAAAAAGGTTTAAGTGCCCTAAGACTCCTATATGCTCTGTATAAGGAACAAGATTTTGAAACACTCAGACAACTTATCCTTCCTACCTTTGCTGTTCAGAAAAACTTGAATTACCTTCCAGCTGAACCATTTTTACACTTAAGTTTAGCAACCTCAAAAGGTTTATGAAGACTTTTGATGTTTTTTCTCAAAATATGAAGGTTGAAACAGCACACCAACGCTTTCCTTTAGAACTTATTCACCAGGGTCAAACCATACAAAAGAAGCAAACACCATTTCCAAGAAAGCAATGAAGAACAAGGTACTTCAGCACACTAAGAAACATGGTGCTTGTTTATATGCTCATTTCAAAGCAGAGACTTCCAGTTCTAATTAAAAAATGCTAATTTTGAAACAGATTTCAGAAGACCAAAAATTTGTTATTGATGGAATAACAAGCCTTGAAGCAAAATACACTTTACTGCATTAATGTCAAGTGCTTGATTGTTTTGACAGTTTACGGGACAGATTTAATGGAGTTTTCCTACATATTATGCATTCCAGCTCTTTTGCATACAGCAAGAGTACCTTTAAAGGAGGTCATACATATTGAATGAAGTTCTGGCAATACAATCTGACAAGTTGTTGAAGCTAGACAGATGTATCCCACTAACTCTGGAGACAATGTTGTCAAGAGACACTTTCATATCCTAATTTTGTATTACACTTGCACATGTTTACATCCACACACTGAGGACCACTTATATATTCTCCCTTTTTCCAAATTAAAATTAATTTAACTCCATACCCCACAGAACACAAATAACTAGGTTTGGCACGCATGATGTTCTGGTTCCTGTAATCTAAAATACCCAAGAACACTGACAACCATCCCAGAAATACTGACTCCTCAATCTCTGAGACTTTAGTGTCATATTAAAAAAGTGTTGAAAGAAAAATTCACTGTTTAAAGCATAATCTACCAGGGAATTATGATTTCAGCAGCTGATATTTATTTAACATAGAAAGACCACAACTTTTCTGAACTAATCTTCCAAGTGTCACGCAGAGCCTTTCATTCCTTAAAAGCCCTTCAGAAATCATGCACTTAGTCTTATGCCTCATAACCTTTGGCCATTACCCACAAACTCCTGATGATTCCACCCAAATCCAACTTCTGTACATTTCCTCCTTGTGTTCTAGCCTCAAGTTCTTAATTCACATAAGAAGTCCCATAAGAAATTCTAGTAGACTTTCCTTTTGCAGGAGCCCCCAAGGCTCCAGTTAGTCTTTTGCTTGTCCTAACTTCACCGTGTGGAATATTGTGCTTGATAATCCAAAATCTACATTTTTCAGAACCTGTGTCATCTGTTTGCACCAAGGCCTCACTCACCACTGTCTCATCCAGCATCCTTCATACAGCTATTCTTAAAATGTAGATGCCCAGCAATCAAAGTGTGTAGGGTAAACTGAGGAAGAACTAGATCATCTCAACAATTAAGTAGCTGTGAGTCATCTCTCCGCTCCAAGCGCCGATAAACACAACCGAAGGAGGAGTCAACCAGGTTGAGGAGTCAACTGGTATTTGCAAGAAACAGATACTTTGTAGGGTATCCTACCAAAGACAGAAGACCCGGCTGAAAAGCAACACAGTGTAGATTTGTTTCCACTGGCTTTCCAAGTAGGCAGGCAATCAGTGATTCTGAATGCGTTTCACTTCGTTGGACAGCTTGTAGCGAAGTGGGAGCCAGTCTCATCTCCCAAATAATAACCAATAGGACAAGAGAAAACAGTTGCGCCAGGAGAGGTTTAGATTAGACGGTAGGAAAAATTTCTTCCCAGAAAGTGTTGTCAAGCATTGGAACAGGCTGTCCAGGGAACCAGTTGAGTCACCAGCCCTGGAGATATTTAAAAGATGTGTGGATGTGGCACTTGGGGATATCGTTTAGTGGCGGACCTGGCAGCGCTGGGTTAAGGGCTGAATTCAATGTTCTTAGAGGTCTTTTCCTTAAGCTTTGGCTTTGATCCATTGCAACATCTTTACTAGCACGTGTTTCCAGAAAATTCCAGATTGTATCACTTGAGGCATCACCTGAAGACTTTCCGAACAAGGTTTACCCCAGGTCAAACATTTTTTTCCTCAATTCCTCATGAGCTGACTTGACTACAGAAGGTTATTTAAACAAGAACCTTGACAAACTCGATTTCTCCACGGTTCCCTAGCACACCCCACCATCTGCACAAGGTCATCTTTTTCCGTCAAGAGAACGAGTCCAGTTCAGAAGTTCCACTGCTGAAAGGTGAACAAAAGGCATCCATGCCTATCTCAGGTGGTGGAGGAGAATCCTTATAAATGTGGTTCCATAACAACACCAACTGAAGAAAAGTCTGCACAGCCACAAAGAGCCTACACCACCCTCCCCCAAAAGCCCGTGCTCCTGGCCCCACCTCCCCTGTCAGGGCTGCACTCACAGAGCCAACTAGCTGAAGGATACAAAACCCTTCCCTTCTGGTTGCTTTACTTTTCAAAGAAATCAACTCCCTGAACAAGTGGACAGCCTTTCATCACACCAGTGCACCTGGGTGGGGGTAGCAAGGTCCAGTTTCCAGCCACAGTGCAGGATTAGTTCCAGCTGGGCCAAGATGTGCCCTACCCTACAGAGTTCATTTGCATCCGTCTTCATTACGTGGCATTTAAAAAAGAAAGTGGCTTGGATGTTTCCTGAGAAAAGCTGCACCTGAAACCCTCTTTCGGCACTTTGTTCAAAAACTGCCTCCATTTACTTCCTTATGACAAGTTCAATACAAGCAACTTCACCATACAAAAACCCAATTCAGCATCCACTGTACTTTGTATTTCTCAAAAAGGAAATGCAACCTAATATGCTGTTAGTAAATTTAATAATCTGAAATCTTGTTAAAAAGTCTGCTAGGCAACATATAACATGGATTTTGTCCACACTTTGTCCCCTTTTCCCCTCATTCCATATAACCCTCATTTACAGGAGAGCTGCAATGGGCAGGAACGACACTGGAATGCCAGTGTCCTGACCAGGATCGGAAGAGAGAAATTTTAGGGAACAACCATCCCTCAAACTCAGGAAGCACATTCTCCTTTCTCACATTATCAGATTCACAACAAATCTGCCATTCACTTCAAATACAGACCTTGGAAAACAAAAGGGAACCTCTCGAATCCCTAAGGAGACAAATTCACGACTGACAAGGGCTGCTTCACGTTTTTACGCGCTGTGTTTCATGTCTGCAGCTTCTGATTTAGGGTAATTTCAGATGACACCAGCCAATTGACTCATGCACGATTCGCAGAGCCTGAGTGCATTATGAACATCCCACAGAGAAGCTGTTTCGATTTTGGATGGAATACACAATTAAGTTGAGCAGTTTTTAAAGTACGCCCTTGGACGTCACCTTCAGGAGAGCTACAGGAAGTTAATCATAATCGGCATTTAGCACTTTTTAGCCTGCTCTTCCAATCCCGGGTGCGTGGTCACGGCGAGTTTCCGCAGCAGCCTGTACCGCAGAGGTGGCTGCCTGAGCCAGAACCTACACCTAAGGCAGTGTAGTATGTCTAAATGAAGAGCTCCAGCTTTATATAGCTTATAAATTACAGGATCTGCATTTCATTTGGCTTCTCCTGTCGATGTTAACTCCAAGCTGTGTAATCAAACACCAAAACGCCCCCATATGTACAAGCAAAACGTGCAAGTGTTACCATTGACAGATCAGAGTAGGCAATTTAAGAGTTAATCCTGGAGCAGTGTCCTCAAATAACCCTACGGTGGCTTGATATTACAGCTGAACATGCTGCCTCTAGTGCTTCCAGCTATTGCTATCAAATGCTCTGTAGCAACTTTCCCTGCTGTAGCCACTATCGCAGTCACTAACACCGAAATGCAATTAAAGCTGGCATTTCCAGCCTCATCCCAGTCCCCTGGGAGCTGCAACCTCTCCTCCTCGCAGCATTGCCGCACCCTGGCAGAGCCAACTGCGGCCCTGGCGAGGGAAGGGCTGTGGAAGTCATCTTGGCACTTACGAGGGACTCGGGAAAATGTTAACCTTACGTATCAGCTGGCTCTCGAACCGCTCAATTTCCCTGTTAAATCTCAGGCTTTCCCATGTTGCGGACACAGCCGATTGTGTAAACCAAATTACAGCACACGACAGCGGTAATTTCTCCATTCCTCCTCTGTTGACATTTACACGGGCAATTTATCGCCTGCTAAAATTACCACTTCCCCCATCCAATCCCAGAGGGATCCCTGCTCGGGGCGGAACGCTGCTGTGCGAGCAGATGCCATCTTTCAGACGCGAACAGCAAAGCCTCAGCTCCATTTTACAGTGCAAACCTCCTAATATTCAAACAAATCGCGTTTTCAAACCCCGTAACTACGTTTTGCCACAACAATTATTTTTACTATTTACAGGTCTATGTTGAAGGTACTGCTTTTTCTGCCCTTCTTGCTTTTCAGGCAAGGTAGAGGGCTGAGAGGCATTTTTTTTAGCTTAATACGATCACCTGGAAGCCTTTCCATACAAATCTAAGCCTGACGGATCATTTTGTTCCATCACAGCTTTTTTTTGATACCTGCATGCCACAGTCAGACCATGACTACGTCTGCCTGCAGCATGGTCTGCTCTACACCTACACATGCACAAAAAGTTGATTTATTTATCTGAGAAAATAGGTAAGTCCCCTATTATTAACTGGATTTCTCCCTCAGAGCTATAAACTGCCCACGAGAGCATTTTCAGATGACCAGTCCAAATGTGCGAACTTCAGAAAGTGAATTCTAGTTTCTGCAAGTACATCTGTAAAACCAGCAGCACAAGTCATATGAACAGCAGAAATCAGGCTGAGATAATGACCTACAACTGAAGCAGCTGATCCAAACAACACTTCCCAGCTTATCTTAAATCCATCAGTTCAATGTAATACAGAGAACCCCAGTAATAAGGTACTTCACAAGATGATCTAAGAAACCTCTTCTTTCATACAGGCATTTGTGGTCTGAATTTGCATATTTGTTCTATAGACAGAAAAAGAACGAAACTGAGTACAAAGCATTTTTGGCGACTCTACGCTGCTTTTTAGAGTGGCTGTTACTCTGAAAAGATTCAGAAAACCATAGTCCTGCTTGATTTATTTCCATGCAAATCCATTATTTCCAATTATATTTGGGATATATTAAATTATGGCCGAAATGCAAGTACTAAGATTCTTTTTAGTGAAGGCTGTAACTTTATAAAATTTTATGCTTCATCATGCATAAAACAGATTTCTTCCAGAATCAAATCCCAAGTAGCTGGTCCACTCTGGTCACTTTCCAAGTAACAGTAATGGAAGTCAAGTTCCTCTGCTGTGAAACTCAGATCGTGGGATGAAATCCATCTGATTTCTACTCAGAACCTTGCTGAGACAAGCACACTTACATAATGGAATTTAACTTTCTTAGACCAATTTGAGCCTGAGCAAAACCCAACAGAGACATTCTTGCGCGATTTTGTCTCACGTCATGCCACGACCTGCATGCTATATCTACAGATAATCGGTCTTCCTCACCAAAAAACAACTCCTAAAGCTGCTGGCAAATACTCTGTCTGCATCTCAGAAAGTATGACTGCCTGGGAATTCACGAGGCTTCCACTGTGATCTCTCCCATCAGCAAAGAATAAGAGTTTCACATATGAAAGGCTTGATGGTGGTGTTGAAAGATAGAGGGAGTGTATTCAAACAAGCAGATTCCTGAATTTTCTATTCCAAGAACTATTATACCAGAATACCACTCCCAACCTCTAGTTCACCTGACAACAGCACTGGGATAAGATTAAAATTTAATGTAAGTAAAATAAACAAGGCCTTAGCACAAATCCAGTACAATTTTCAGAAATTTCACAAATCCCCGTGCAGGGCCCACCCTTCACTGTACACACTCCTAACCTGAGAGACCCATGGCATCATCAGCTGTAGGGAAAAGCTCACTGCTTGAAATAAATCGTCAAAACCTGGTTATTTCAGCACCTGAGAGAGGCATGGGACATTTTCTGATAGCTTCATCTCAAACACTGTAGTTACAGGGGGAGCACCCCACCTCTCAGAGCAGGTCACCTAAGCATTTAGGCCAACCTATAAAACCAAGCATTTTACAACTCACCAGAGTTAGCCTCCCTCATTCCAGGGTCAAGATTAATGTTAATGGCAAAACAATGCCGTTCCCTAATTATAAAGTGAAATGTAAAAAGCATTTCCTTCCAGTCCTTCGGATTCTGGAATTATTCCCCACTTTAATGAGCATTACGTCTATACAATGCAACATTTCCTCCAAAAGAAACATACTTCCTTTTCTACCACCCAAACACTTGTCTTAAAACAGGATTATATCCTTTCTTACCTACGGTTCAAGTGATATTCTTGCCATCATAATACAAAGAAAGACTTAATCAAAAGTTTCCCTAAAGCCAAACTAAGTCCCCATCCCCCTACACTTCAGGAGACATATTCTGGGAAGTAGAGGAGTCAGCCTAAATCTCACAGTTTAACCTTCCGTTTAACCTTCCAGCTTTACAAGATGGAAGTAAGACTTCAATAGCCCATTTCTACTGTTTGAACTTTTATCTAAGTATTTGCCTAGAAATTTAATGACAATGAAAGGAAAATTCCAGTAAACCAGATTTTCTCCCCCCTCTTAATTTTAATTCTAAGTTCATACAACTTGTAGCTCTCCTAATAAACTGATCTTGTCCCATTCAAGCCCAATTCCACACTAGACTCAGAAAACTTTAGTTGAAGAAGTGCAGCAGTAGGTCTTAACAGGTAATATTTTGGCCATCCTTTCCATGAGTACTACTGCTCACATCACCAACCAAACTAACGTTACACTATTTCTCTATTTTTCCTCAACTGGTCCTACACCCTACTAACATCTGATCTTTTGACTGCTGCTTGTCAATGTCAATAGATGAAGGACCAAAGCTCAACAGTACACCCAGTCCCCATCACAGACTTCCAAAGGACAGAATTTCAAGCATTTCCCCTTCCCACTTACACTGCCCATTGCTTGCTCCCACCAGTGCTCAAAGAAGAAAGAAAACATAACACACAGGACAATGAACAGACCGCAACAAGTGATGTCATACAGACTGTGCAAACTGATCAATCTACTACTCACTGTTCTGTTTAAGGACTGGACAAATTGATCATCCTTTTTATACCTGCCTGGCTGCAGTTATGCACAAAATCCAAGAAACAGCTCCCCTTATTTAGCCTTTTTTTTTTTTTAATATTTAAAAAAGCTTTTTTCAAGGGTTCTTTATACTGTGTGCCATACAAGACAAATTACTAATTTAGTCACTACTTTAATGTAAAAACCCCTTTTATATCAGAGCAGTATCTCACCGTAGCATCTTTTTGTTTTTTCCCAACCACACATTATCTTCCACATTGATCTATGCTTTTAAGTTTGATCGATTAGCACCGGCTGTACTACAGCTTGCTCCCCTCTGCTTCAAGAACCCGAATGCTGAACCATCTGAAACCGTTCTCCATAAAAGACAGTGAATGCAGGAGAAAGGATCGCAACTTTTGTATGGAACAAAACCCTCTATCAGCTGCTATAGACTCGTGCTGGACGCTTCCAGGAAGTTCGTCCCAGCGGATGAGCTCGTGCTGGATTGTCCCAGCAGCGCCGTGCTGGGGACAGCCCGGAGCCGACGCGGCCCCTCGGGAACGGCGGCTGCGCTGCTGCTGCCGCACGAACACCTCCACGGGGGCAAAACCAGGCCAGAAACGGGCAACAGACCCACCTGGCTTCCCCAGCAGTTCAAACTGCCTCTAAATCACAGAATCACCGAAGTTGGAAAAGAGCTCTGAGGTCGACCCAGGACCCAACACCACCGTGTCACCCACGGCACTGAGTGCCACGTCCAGTCTTTGCCTAAACAGCTCCAGGGACGGCAACTCCACCACCTCCTTGGGCTGCCCATTCCAGTGTCTGATCACCCTTCCTGAGAAGAAATTCCTCCTGACGTCCAACCTAAACCTCCCCTGGCGAGGCTTAAGAACATGTCCTCTTGTCACTGGACGCTTGGGAGCAGAGCCCGACCCGCACCTGGCTGCACCCTCCTGTCAGGGACTTGCGGACAGAGACGACGGCTCCCCTGAGCCTCCTCTCCTCCGGGCTGAGCCCCCGCAGCCGCTTCTCACAGGACACGCGCTCCAGACCCGTCCCCGGCTCCGCTGCCCTTCTCCGGGCTCGCTCCACAGGGAGCGCCGGACGGAGCCGGACCCCAGCATCCCCGAGCCGGCGGGGCAGGGACCCTCTGCCCAGCTCCCCCGATCCCGGTCTGCAGGCTGCGCTCGGGCCGTGCGGGGGGTGAAACTTCCTATTAAGGGCACGGCGGCCGCGGGCCCGCAGCTCTGCGGCGCCGCCATGGCGGGGCCCTCCCTCGCTCCCTCCCTCGGGCCGCGGCTGCGCGCTCGGGGCGGCGGGAAGCGCCGCTGCCTCCGCTGCACCTGCCGCCGCCGCCAAGGGGGAGGGCGATGCGGCGGCGGCAGCCGGGACACCCCGCCCGCACCCCCGCCGCGACACCCGCGCTGCGCTCACCCACGCTCCGGTAGCCCAGGATCGCGATCTTGCGGGACTTGGACGGCGGCATCTTCTCCCCCGCCCGGCCCCGAACCACATCAAGGGCGGCGGCGGCTGCTGCGGCGG